>CM074724.1:16475499-16582999 GCA_037306005.1 Rhinophrynus dorsalis | reverse complement strand
TTATGCTTGGATGTATAATATTTTTGTTTACTTGATTTATCTTTGTTTATTTAGCTAGTCACTTGCACTTTATTGAGCATGATGCTCATGTCACTTATAAATGATTTAGTTCACTTGTGATACTTTGATATTTTCCGGCCCGTCTGCCTGGTCTGTTTGTTTTTAATTTTCTTTTTCGCTGTTGGATGGTCATTTGATTTTTGTCTAATAAATAGATGCAATATTTTTCTATTCCTTGGTGGTGTGCCTCTTATTTAACGGGTCTCCTGGGGAGAGGGGGTTTTTCTGTGTGGTGGCTTTGCCACACTTGCCCTCTTTCATGTTGTGTAGGTTAGATTGATTTAGTGTGTACTCGGAGTGCACCCGGACCAATGGGTCTATACTGTATGATGGAATAGTTTTTACTATTGCTGGTGCGAACCCTATTTTCTTGCTTTCTTATTGCAGTTTACAGACAGACCAAATGCATTTCTATAGCGTTTTAAAAAAAAAACAAAAAAACCCAGCACTGTTAGAGTAGCTAAAAGAAAGAGATTAACTTTTAGTAAGGTGATACGTCCCCTTTAATCTTCGGAGACTGAAGGCCAGGTTAGTGCCGTCTGAGCACCTGCACCGGCAGTCCCTTCCTGCTACCTTGTGGCGAACTGCAATGCTACTTAGAGGAGACTGGGACTGACAGCGCAGGCATGCAGACAAGATGTCTGCTCTGATGCCTATTTTCTGGTCTCTGAAGATTAAGGATAACTTTAGAAGTGGGTACGTCTGAGATGCAATATAACTACTCTGAAGCCAGTTGCCATATACTTAATTAATGTAGGGCAACTTTATGCAACGTGAAAGTTCTGCTTTAAAAAAAGAAAAAAAAAAAAGAAAAAAAGATTTGGGGCCCTATTTGAAGTGGCACCTTCAGGGATTAATGTCACCATGCTTTCATTAAGCTTATGGCTAATAGCTTGGAAATACGTGTCTTACCTATAAAAAAGTCAAAGATTCTAAAGAAATCTTTACCGTTTGGAGACCAGAAGCCAGGTAACAGCGCGCACATCTTGTCTACATGCCTTCGCTGTCAGTCCCGGTCTCCATTGAGTAGCACTGCAGTGTGCCACAAGGTAACCGGAAGGGACTGACGGCGCAGGCGCGCAGACTACACTATCCTGCCTGTCAGTCTCCAAACAGTAGCGACTTCTTTAGAATCTTTGACTTTTTATAGGTAAGACGTGTACTTCCAAGCTAGTCACCATAAGCTTAAAGGGGCAGTAAACTTTGTTTTATGAAAAGACATATATTACAGAGCATTTCCTGCTGAATAAAACAAGGTCACTCCCGTCGCTGTCAGATGTTTTATTCAAAATAATCAGGAAGTGAATTTACTGTGTTTACTTCCTGATAGTTCTAACTGACAGGAAGTGAATTTACTGTGTTTACTTCCTGATAGTTCTAACTGACAGGAAGCGACTCAGCAGTTTCTATCACATTCTGTGGAGAACTGTATGTCACTGACTTTCCTCTCCATTAGAATCTAACAGGAAATCTAATTAGAATTTGACCACTAGAGGGCACTGCTAATGTAAAAAACATGAGTTTAAACTGTAATAACTCTGGAAATATAAATCTCTCGGCAGTGGGAGTAGCCTTGTTTTACTCAACAGGAAAATCCCAACAATATATTTATATATTTTTTTCAAAAAAGATTACTGCTCCTTTAATGAAAGCATGGTGACTTATTATTACCTGAAAGTTCCACTTTAAAAAGACAAAAATGGATTAATCCTGTGGAAATTTGGCACAACCATAGAGAACAAATAAACACTGTTTTTTTTTTACGTCTTCCTGTTTAAAAATGTTAAATATTATATAATACAAGACAGCATGTGTAAAATGCGAACATGAAACAGTGGATTGGGTTGGGGATGTGGTCATGGGGCATGGGCAAGGCTAAATGGTGCCAGGATGCCCACCTAGTGGGCCCTGTAAATTTAGACATTTATGTGTTGGCATTCAAGTAAACCGTGATCACAATGATAGAGATCACCAACCCCTGAAAATAATTTCTAATGACAGCATTGAAAAAAGTATTGATAACTACATTTTTAGCGACACATTTTTATAAACTACCGTATTACTCTGTATGCAAGTCCTTTTTTCAAACTGAATAGATTACAATAATATGCAGAATCAATTGAAATATTCCAAAACATTATGAATCACTACTTTAAAGGATCGATCGGTGAAGTTTTTTTAATGAAAAGCTATGTGTTGTAGGACTTTTCCTGTTGGGTAAAATAAGGGTATTGCCACAGCAGTCAGTTTTATTAAAATGTTATAACAGTTCAAGCTGTCGGGAAGTGAGTGACAGCGGGATTACTTCCTGCCAGTTCAAACTGACAGCATGACTCAACAATTTCTATGACTTCCTGTATAGGACTCTTTGGTAAATAATGCAACATACATTTGCGCCTTTGCTTTGTTCTGTTTCAGAATTTTTACTGTAGGTAAAACGTGGCACTGTGTTAGCTGTAGAGAAAGTGGGAGACTGGTAGAGGAAAAGTGATACTTTTATTGGTTAACTCAGAGCTTTCCAAACTTTTCATGTTGGTCACACACTTTTTAGACGTGCATCATTTCGTGACACAATAATTCAGTTTTGCTAGCAAACCGGAGGTTAAACTAATAATCCCTTATAAGAGATACGGAAACATACATAAACTGTAATAACAAGATGTATGGGGACACAACATATCTCATGAAAACCTTTTATTCATACTGCGGAAGGCATTAAGCATGTTGTGTGGTTTTTAAAATGGCAACATGAGAATGTTGCGCTACGTCTAAGTGCAAGATTCTCATGTCGCATTAGTAAATAGCGCATAACTGATTTTAGAAGTAATGTCCATCTTTCCTGTCTCATCGGCACCACAAGCAGAAGCAGCAGTCATGTGACAGGCAGCCTCGGCGCACAGGGACACTCCAGCCTGGCAGCCGAAAGAGAGGGCAGAGGTATAAAGGAGGTGGCATCTCAAAAGATTTTAAGAGCTGAAGCTCCAAAAGATTTGTAACAGCTGGAGTACCTCCGTGTGCTGCATACATATTAAGTATGCAGCACACGGAGGCACTCCAGCTGTTACAAATCTTTTGTGGCGCTCCAGCTGTATGCAGTACACGGAGGCAATCTCGCTCTGTGTAAATGCAATCATTAAGTAGTAGTGTTTTATCTCAGCTCCCAGTGTAGCTCGTGCTTGGGTTCAATGACAATCTGTCTCTGTGTAAACGGCACCTTTGCCTGTGACACACCTACACACTGCAGCCGACACACTAACGTGTCGTGACACACAGTTTGGAAAGCACTGGGTTAACTGAATAGCTTCAGAATGCAAGCATTCAAAGCAACTTAATTCTCGTCTTCAGGCATATTTAGAAAGAAGGCTGAATCCAAAATACATTCATGCAAATTGCTTTTAAATTTAAATTCCACTGGAAGGGAATCTCTTATCACCAATGTCTGTGTAAATCATTCCCTAGACTCCATTGGAGGCATCTCTTTATAACTAGCCAAATGGAACAAGATTTATTTCCCTTCTGCTCCTGTAGATTAGTGTGTGGAGCGTTTGTGTCACGGTTCTTGATCCTGCCTCTGTCCCTAGGCTGCCGCAGCTTGCCCTCTCAGTGGCGGTTCTCCTCGCCGCTCTGGTCCTGTTCTACTGTACTGTGTTTGCGGGCGCCCAAGCTCTTCCTGTTTCAGTCACGTCCTGCCGATGACATCATCTGCAGACGTCTATATCTGGCACGTATTCCTACAAGCCGGTGCACTCTCACAGTGTGTCCAGGCTCCCTCCTAGCATGCCTTGTCTTACCCTAGTCCAGTACTTTTGCTACATATCTGTGTTACTGTATACCGAATTATACAATTAGAGGTTTGGAATTTCAGAATAAGATAAAAACATACACTGCAGTGAAACTAGAACTACAGTTTATTAAACCATGCAATAATTAAACAGGTTATGGCCAGAGTTCACACAAGTATGAAAGCATACCAACTCCGGGATATAAAAAAGAGAGCTTTTTGCCAGAGTTCACAGGAATATGAGAGACATACCCGACTCTGGGATATAAACAGAGACATACAATAATTAAGCAAACATCCTACCAGAGTTCCACATCAGTATGAGAGACACACTGCTCTGGTGTATATAAAAAGAGAACTTAAAGGTACTTATGTATCTACTGGAGCTGAACCTCAGTGTGGGAGAGCCTTTCCACGCTAAACTCCGTAGTATCGTTACAGCAACACACAGGTTTGGATAAGGTACAATCTCTACCTCTCAGACTTGAGACCACTCTTCCCTAGTCTTCAATGGCTCTAAACTCTGTTGTCTTGATTACAGGTTAAAATACAGGCTACGCCCTGAGGTGTCTAAAACTGGGCATGCGTATGTGCTTGGTTATATAACACTGCATATAGGAGATATCACTAACTGTCTCTTATAAACATTACGTGGCCTCACAGTGCTTGCCCCTCTGCTGTTGCTAAACTAACGCAGAGCATTAACCCCCAACTGACCGTGAGGAGAACACCAAAAACCATCCCTTACACCGAACCAGCCTGCCTGACTACTCTTCTGCTTGATCCCTGTACCTGACATACCTGAGTTACTGTGTACCGAACCAGCCTGCCTGACTACTCTTCTGCTTATTCCCTGTACCTAGCATACCTCACCTTCTGTGTACCGAACCGGCCTGTCTGACTATTCCTTGTCTGATTGCTGAGCTGCAGTGCGCCCCTTTATCTCCGTTCCAGTGGGGATGTCTTTCCCAGAGCTTCTGCCATCTATCCGCTAGCCTGACTGGATTTCTCCTCGGAATCCCATCTCCAGGTCAGTGTCTTTCACCCTATTTTTAGGTGTCTGGGCTTTCCAGGGAAGTTTCAGCTACAAGGTGGCCTCCGTCCACTAGCTACGCACGCTACTCTGAGCACTCCAGCTTTCACTCCCCCCTGCAGGGGAGTTTGTACTGTTAGCAGTGTTGCCATCTGGGTCTGGGTTCCGGCTCAACCGGGATCGGACATCTGGCTTCATGACCAGCAACTATATCCGGCCATGGCCGCAGCAAGGCCTCACTCCTAACAGTCCCCGCTCACAAGCTCCTAACTCCAGCGACGTTCCCTAGCACTCACTTCCCTGCAGGTAGGTTCCTGCGCTGTCCGTGCTCGTTTTTATCGTGACATTTTGTGACTGCAGCCATAGATGGCTACGTCTATGGAATGTATGGGTTAACCTTCTGAGCACAAGAGGGGTGCATAATTCATAGCTTAGCAAAGCACTGAACACCCCTCTGGCACACAAAAGGGCCAAAATATGTGTATGGTGTGGAATAATGTCATATATGTTCCTTAGAGAAAGACAAAAAATGAAAAAGTGCTCTATAGTACTATATAAATAATAATATGTATTGTGAGACACTTAAAGGCATAGTAATACTTAGTTTTATCTTTATTTTATTTTGTAGGCATTAAAAAAACATGAAGAATGATATCAGTCTTTTCTCTCAAACCTTTATGGTTTGAGAGATATTCACAAGCAAAGTTTCCCCCTCCCGCCCCTTTTACCTAGTGTAAGCCATCTCTTCTCAGATGTGGAATACAGTCCATAGACCAGACAGATAACAGCAGGGGACAATCTTCTTCCTATGAGAACAATGAAAGCCCTGCCCCCCTTGACAAGTTTTTCAGGTTTTTCCCTTATCTTAATTGAAGATTGTCCCTCTCTGCAGTCTACCTGGGCACCTCCCTTCTGCTCTGGCTGAGCAGTGTTACATCAGTAAAAGGGGCGGGAGGGGGATACTTTATCATTCAATTACTTTTGAACTACAACTCTGACAGAATTGAAATAACACTCTCCAAAGTCCAAATACTATGATGATTAATTAGAGCTGCTTTTATTATGAAACATTACTATCCCTTTAAAAATGGAAAATAAAAAGAACTGATAATATCAACATAAAAGCACCTAGCCAGGCAATATAGGAGAAATGTGCTCTAGCTGCCTTTAAAAGGCACTATATATATATATAATTAGATACAATGAAACAGTATAGGCACCTAAAAAAAATGACCCGTAACACAGTATGGATACACTGTGTACCCAGAGCCAACAATAAAATCCAATACAATGTGTATATATGAATCACGCTAATAGCTGCTGTATGATCTGCTAGTATGTAACAATATGTAATCAGTAAGAGTTTTAAAGGGATAATAATACTTCGTTTTATTTTTATTTTATTTTGTAGGCATTAAAAAAACATGAAGAATGACATAAGTCTCATCTCTCAAACCTTTATTGTTTAAGAGATATTCACAAACAAAGTACCCCCCCCGTTCAGCCAGATCAGAAGGGAGGTGCCCAGGTAGACTGCAGAGAGGGACAATCTTCAATTAAGATAAGGGAAAAAGCTGAAAAACTTGTCAAGGGGGCAGGGCTTTCATTGTTTTCATAGGAAGAAGATTGTCCCCTTCTGTTATCTGTCTGGTCTATGGACTGGATTCCACATCTGAGAAGAGATGTCTTACACTAGGTAAAAGGGGCGGGAGGGGAACTTTGCTTGTGGATATCTCTCAAACCATAAAGGTCTGAGAGATAAGACTTATATCATTCATGTTTTTTTTTAATGCCTATAAAGTAAAACGAAGTATTACTATCCCTTTAACGATCTAGAAAAAGGCTTTATCCTGACCTGGCGCCGTTCCTTATTGTAAGCTCTGCTACTTGGGACAATGTCAATCAGTGTATTCAGCTGGAATAAGCCAGAAGTTGATTCCTTCCTTATATATGTTCCTTGCAGGCCCGGTCTGGGACAAAAAATAGGCCCAGGCATTTAAGGCTGAGCAGCCTGGAGCAGTGGCCTTCACTGACACTGACTGTCGCAGGGTTGGGCTGTCTGATTATGGTGATCGTGGGCAGAGCTTATAATCATGTGCGGTGCGCCGCACGGCCGCACGTTGATTGCCCGCCCACCAGGAAACTTGTAACGAGGTGGCCGTCTTTCAGTAAGTGAAAGACAGCCCAAACTCGTTTAATGATTAATTTTTTTTTAAACGCCTGAACTGGCCCACCGGGCAAATGGTTGGTATGTCCGATGGCCAGTCCGGGCCTGGTTCCTTGTCTACATTCAAGCAACAATTTAGTGTTGAACTTGGTCATCAATTTATACTCCCAGATCTTTCTGTCTCTCTGCGTCTTAAAATTTCTCATCAGGTGTCCGTACTGATGGGAAATTGTCAGACGCAGAGAGGCAGAAAGATAAGTTAGAGTAAGAACACATGACCAGGTTTAACTCTCTGAACCGTAGCAAGGAATTTATCTCACATTATCCCACACAATAAACGTATTTTGGGTCCTTTGGATGCCAGTGGGGGTGCACTTTACGTTGCAAGAAATTAGTGGCACACCCCTCTGGCACTCGGAGGGTTAACCCATACATTCCAATAGACTTAGCCATCTTTGGCTTCAGTCACAAACTCTCTACACACTAAAGTCACTGGAACTTTAAATCTTGTACCACCAGCTACAAAGAGATGCCTTTACTGCAGTCTAGGGAATGATTTACACAGAATGGTGATAAGTGATTCACTTTCAGTGGAATTCCAATTTAAAAACAATTTACATGAATGTATAACTTGTCATGTATTTTGTAAATCGATCTTTATTCTAAAGACTGAAGAAGAGACCTAAGTTGCCTTGAAAGCTTGCATTCTGAAACTACTCAGTTAGTCGATAAAGGTATCACTTTTACTCTGTTGGTCTCCAGATTTTTTACTGATATCATGATTTTTTTATGGAAGCCTACAATTTTAGCAATTTTTTACTGGCTGTCAGTACGTTTACCGATGGTTGGCAGCCCTGAGAATCGACTCAGCACATCGTACCTTCAGCCACTGCTCGGCCTGGTCTTTGCTCTGCATGCCCAGCACAATCATGTCTGCATTGGGCGGTGTGATCTTTAATTTGTGTTCCTTCTTCCTGACTTGTTTCTCTTTATACGATACGGTACAGCCAATAAGACTGACGTCCAGCTGCGGGCTGTGGTCCTTTGAGCTCTTATAACACTGGAAGGAGACAATGGGAGGGAACAAAACATTAGCAGCTGACAGGGGCAGATTTCCCAATAGGCAGAGTAGGTAATCGCCTAGTGCTCCAGATTTTGAGGGGAGGTGCCTCAGCTGTGCTGGCCACACCCACATTCTGAATGGTGGGTGTGGCCAGAGCTATCTCACATACTTGCAATAGTTATTATATAGTTATTATTATTATTTAACCCTTTGGATGCATTGGAGATCTCTCTAGCAACCAAGGGGCTAACATGTCTTTTATATTTTTTTTATAGGCCAAGGAAACAGTGGATGAGACTGGGGGCTAGGTCATGTGAGTCTTGGAGGTACGACCATGGGTGGAGCTAATGGCGCCTAGAGTGCCTTTGCCTAGGGTCACCTAGGATGTAAATCAGGCCCTGGTAGCTGTTTTACCTGTGTAACCCCTCTGGGATCACAGTGATTTCTGCTGCCACTGACTATCCTGCAGTTCCTGTGGAGTGGCCAGCAGATGGCGAGCTCCTATGCACATGGATAGATATTCAGAACTCCATTTTAGTTTGGAGTTGGTTTTAGAGCTGGTTTGAAGTGAGTGAAGGAACCTCTTCTAAGCAGGGAATGCTGACCTGGCTGATCCAGTGCTGGAGGATCCTGGAAGAAGCATTCCAGCAGACAGCTGTAACCAGACCAAGGCACATAACTGATCCTGGCAGGGAATGCTGTGAAGAGTGCAGGAATTCCAGCAGCAGTTAAAGGAGCAGGCGCTCCCCTTCCTGAACTGACCAGATTGCAGACTGTGGAGTGGTAAGACTGAAATCTGTCCCCCTGTTTCACCACAGGGCACCCTGAATCTGGTTACACAATTAAAGAGACCTTGTCTATAGATTCTCTTATCACTGGCAGATTACAGCATAACACAAACCATAATGTGGATTATAATTACTATGTGCACCAACTAATGGAACCCAACTGCCACTAGGGTGAAGCCTAGGGTGGGCCGCAGTATTTGTTGTGGGTGGATGAATACCATATTGACCATTGCATTCTTGAACTGTTTTACTGTATTATTCCCTTCTGGCATTCAAAGGGTTAAAATTGTCACGAACGTTCACAAGTGGCAGTAGCGATGGGTTCTATTTACAAAGAAGTAAATCCACATTTATAAA
Source organism: Rhinophrynus dorsalis (assembly GCA_037306005.1). Taxonomy (NCBI): domain Eukaryota; kingdom Metazoa; phylum Chordata; class Amphibia; order Anura; family Rhinophrynidae; genus Rhinophrynus; species Rhinophrynus dorsalis. The sequence continues at coordinate 16,573,750 of CM074724.1, read as the reverse complement.
TATCTTGCTATCTGGGAAAATACACTAATGATAACTGTTTTTCCAGTATACATAATTTAGACACTCTATCACTTAAAGGGATAGTAATACTTCATTTTATCTTTATTTTATTTTGTAGGCATTAAAAAAACATGAAGAACGATATAAGTCTTATCTCTCAGACCTTTATGGTTTGAGAGATATTCACTAGCAAAGTTCCCCCCCCCTTCAGCCAGATCAGAAGGGAGATGCCCAGGTAGACTGCAGAGAGGGACAATCTTCAATTAAGATAAGGGAAAAACTTGTCAAGGTGGGCAGGGCTTTCATTGTTCTCATAGGAAGAAGATTGTCCCCTTCTGTTATCTGTCTGGTCTATGGACTGCATTCCACATCTGAGAAGAGAAGGCTTATACTAGGTAAAAGGGGCGGGAGGGGAAACTTTGCTTGTGAATATCTCTCAAACCATAAAGGTTTGAGAGATAAGACTTATATCGTTCTTCATGTTTTTTAATGCCTACAAAATAAAATAAAGATAAAACGAAGTATTACTATCCCTTTAACATCACGTGTACTTCCATTATAACAGGTTATACCTGGCATTATAGGAATAGTAATGTTTCACAAAAACAGCAGCTCCAATTAATCATCATAGTATTTGGGCCATGGAGAGTGATATTTCATTACTTTCAGAGTTGTAGTTCAAGAGTAATTGAATGATAAAGTATCCCCCTCCTGTCCCTTTTACCTAGTGTATGACACCTCCCCTCAGATGTGGAATCTGGTCTTTTGACCGGACAGGTCACAGCAAGGGACAATCTTCTTACTGTGATCATAAGGAAATCCCTGCCCCCTTCATAGGTTTTTCAGGATATCCCCTTATGATCACTGAAGATTGTCCCTCTCTGCGATCCATCCGGACAGTCTTGCTGCTCTGAGGTGAGCAGTGTTACATCAGTGAAACGGGCAGGAGGGAGATACTTTATCATTCAATTACTCTTGTACTACATCTCTGACAGTACTGAAATAACACTCTCCATGGCCCTAATACTATGAAGATTAATTGGAGCTGCTTTTATTGTGAAACATTACTGTCCCTTTAATTTGGAACTGCTAAAGCTGCCTTTATCTTTGTCACAATTAGCGAATGTATTTATGTGTTTGTTGTGACATAATTCTTTTTTGGGCCAAGCTCATTTCTACTTTGATTTTCAAAAAAGCCAACCAATTAGCTTTATTATTTAGCAAAAATTTAGCAAAATGTATATATCTATCCTTACATGACTTTGTGACAGTAGTACAGTTTCTTTATTACATTAGTTGTATACAACACTCCCATAGTTTTTGAAACATTCATCTTTTTTTGTTTTGGTTGCATAGCCAGGATCTTTATGCTAATTCCTGGCACAATATGCTAATTAGTTATGTTCTGTGCTTATCTTAACCGTCACTCTGCTATTAGAAATGCTTCTGGTGTGTGGGCTCTGTCTAAATTAAAATCATTCATAACACATTATGTGGTAACTAGTGTAAAAGCCCGTGTACACGGGCCAAGGTCCGGGTGATGTTAACTCTTTGAGTGCCAGAGAGGTACGTAACGCATTGCTTTGCAATGCATTGCGTACCCCTCTGGCACTCAAAGGGTTAAGAGGCTGGTCCTGCTCTGAGTCCTGCCGCCGCCGCAGTCATGCACTGTAGAAAAGGCTGGAAAGCACAGAATGCTCCCAGCACAGAACTCCCAGCATTCTGTGCTCCCAACATTTTGTGCTCCCAGCATTCTGTGCTCCCAGCATTCCGTGCTCCCAGCATTCTCTGCTCCCAGCATTCTGTGCTCCCAGCATTCCGTGCTCCCAGCATTCCATGCGTTCGGGCAGTCTCTACTGAGCATGACGGCTTCTGACAAACATCCTAGTGAATTATTATATAGGATATTGGCCAGCACAGAAACTAATTGCCAGATTCTATCACCAACAAATACACTTTAATTTCTCAAAAACGATTTCTATAACAACACCTATGCAGTATTTACTTCTCTTTTAAATTAATTAAACTTATATTAACTTTTTAAAGTCCAGATGGGAGTCCATTGCATTGCTTTTCAATGTGCTTCACGCTCCTCTGGTGCTCAAAGGGTTAAGGCGACAGGTGCACTTTAATTAACAAGCAGCACTCACCATCAGTCTGGTGTCTTTGATCACACACAGCTGCTTGGCCCACTGTCCGAGCCATTTCTTCCTCCAGAGGAAAGCACAGATCATGGCGTCTTTCATCAGTTCGATGGAGGCCTCGGTAGACGGCCATTGGTGCTGGTGTGCAGTAGACTTCCCCTTGTTACTTTCCTCTTCATCATATGATTCATATGAGCTGCTAATGGCTTCTCCGTCCTCTGCAACAAAGGTCATACCCTACTGGTCATTTAGCATGTTACAGACATAGGGGTCAAGTGCTCATCAAGGCAAGCTAGCATCTAGCATTATTATACCTGGGAGTTTCCTTCCCTTGGGCCACTGGAGAGGGCTCATGTGCTGCTCACAAGGGATGTAAATGATGCAATTTTAGTCATAAAGGGGGCAGGGAATAATCATGTGGGAGAGGCTTGCCGTTATTGTGACATAAAGTGGGTGGGAAGTGAGTGGGAAGCGGGCAGAACAGGGTGCGAAGGAGGAGAAGTGGGCAGGAACTTGGAGGAACAGGGTGGGAAGAAGGAGAAGTGGGAGGGAAGTGGGAGGAACAGGGTGGGAAGGAGGAGAAGTGGGAGGGAAGTAGAATGAACAAGGTGGAAAGGAGGAGAAGCGTGCAGGAAGTGGGAGTGAAGTGGGCAGAACAGGATGGGAAGGAGGCTAAGTGGGTGGGAATTGGGCAGAACAGAGTGGGAAGGAGTAGAAGTGGGCTGGAAGTAGGAGGAACAGGGTGGAAAGGAGGAGAAATGGGAGGGAAGTGGGAGGAACAGGGTGGGAAGGAGGAGAAGTGGGCGGGAAGTAGAAGGAATAAGGTGGAAAGGAGGAGAAGTGTGCAGGAAGTGGGAGGGATGGGCAGAACAGAGTGGGAAGGAGTAAAAGTGGGCAGGAAGTGGTAGGAACAGGGTGGGAAGGAGGATAAGTGGATGGGAAATGGAAGTGACAGAGTGAGAAGGAGCAGAAGTGGGCGGGAAGTGGGAGGAACAGGGTGGGAAGGAGGAGAAGTGGGCAGGAAGTAGAAGGAATAAGGTGGAAAGGAGGAAAAGCATGCAGGAAGTGGGAGGGAAGTGGGCAGAACATGATGGGAAGGAGGCTAAGTGGTGGGAATTGGGCAGAACAGAGTGGGAAGGAGTAGAAGTGGGCAGGAAGTGGTAGGAACAGGGTGGGAAGGAGGAGAAGTGGGTGGGAAGTGGAAGTGACAGAGTGGGAAAGAGCAGAAGTGGGCTGGAAGTAGGAGGAACAGGGTGGGAAGGAGGAGAAGTGGGAGGAACAGGTTGGGAAGGAGGAGAAGGGGGTGGGAAGTGAAATGGACAGGGTGGGAATGAAGAGAAGTGGGTGAGAAGTGGGAGGCACAGGGTGGGAAGGAGGAGAAGAGGATGGGAAATGGAAGGAACAGGTTGGGAAGGAGGAGAAGTGGGCAGGATAGTTGGATAAACAGAGTGAGAAGAAAGAGAAGTGGGTGGGATGTGGGAAAAATGGTGGGAAGTAGAACTGGGCAAGAAGTGGGAGGAACATGGTGTGAAGGAGGAGAAGTGGGAGGGAAGTGGGAAGAACAGGGTGAGAAGGAGGAGAAGCGGGTGGGAAGTGGGAGGAACAGGGTGGGAAGGAGGCAGGCAGTGGGGGGAAAAAGGTGGGAAGGAGGAGAAGTGGGAGTGAATTGGGAGGAACAGGGTGGGGAAGATGAGAAATGGGTCGGAAATGGGAGGAAGAGGGTGCGAAGGAGGAGAAGTGAGAGTGAAGTGGGAGGAACAGGGTGCGAAGGAGGAGAAGTGGGTGGGAAGTGGGAGGAACAGGGTGGGAAGGAGGAGAAGTGGGAGTGAAGTGGGAAGAACAGGGTGGGGAAGAGGAGAAGTGAGAGGGAACTGGGAGTAACAGGGTGGGAATGAGGAGAAGTGGGTGGGAAGTGGGAGGAACAGGGTGGGAAGGAGGAGAAGTGGGAGTGAAGTGGGAAGAACAGGGTGGGGAAGAGGAGAAGTGAGAGGGAACTGGGAGTAACAGGGTGGGAATGAGGAGAAGTGGGTGGGAAGTGGGAGGAACAGGGTGGGGAAGAGGAGAAGTGGGAGGGAACTGGGAGTAACAGGGTGGGAATGAGGAGAAGTGGGTGGGAAGTGGGAGGAACTGGGTAAGTAAGGAGGAGAAGTAGGAGGGAAGTGGGAGGAACAGAGTGCAAAGGAGGAGAAGTGGACAGAGTTTCAGAAGAAACTCACCTCCACCGGTGAATCAGTCTCTGTCCCCAGAGACACAGTAATTAACGCAAAAAATGGAGATACCAGGGCAGATCTGTAGAGTTCCCAGGTTTGATAATTAAGGAGGTGCCATGAACCATCCCATAAGTCAGTATGGCTGATCCAGTAAGAAAACTGGAATAATTCTGGAGCAAACCAACTATACGCTGGGTGCAATTTAATAAGCTAAAGCAGCGCAATTGTGACGCAAATAAATTGAACCAAAGGAGCCAAATTAAAATCCCAAGGGGTTAAAAGCCCCATTTAAATAATTGGGAATAGTAAGTATTTATCTCCAATGGTGAAATTTGTTTGCTTTAAAATTGTTTCTCTTAACCCTTTAACGACCATGTTATCATAAAAAAAAACAAGTTTAAAGGGTAACAACTCTGGAAATATGCATCTCTCAACAGTGGGATTACATACCTCCCAACATTTCAAATTGCCAAAGAGGGACACTTGTGTTTTAGGGTGTGTTGCTGGGGGCGTGTCTGGTGGGCATGGCATTACCGAGAATTTTTAAGCTATTTCATGACCTGTAGACACCTCCTTGTATAACCTAATTAATGACTTATAACAAGACCAAAGTATTTTATTTACACAGACTAATTTATAAACACATATACTGATGTTTAAACAAACAGTAATGTGAGTTTTATTGCTGTAAAGCAGTATGATACACTTATATATACACCTCAATAGTCTGATCTCCTAAAAAGAGGGACATCAAGGTGGAAAAGAGGGACAGATGGATTTGGGTCTAAAAGAGGGACTGTCCCTCCTAAAGAGGGACACTTGGGAGGTATGGGATTACCCTTGTTTTTCTCAACCGAAAAATACCTACAATATATATTTTTTTTTCAAAACAAAAATGCAATGCATTGCGCACCCCTCACTCTCCACATGCTTAAAAAAAAAACACTGCCAGCAACTGTCCTATCTGCTTCTATGGACATGACATCTAGGACTGACTGTAGATGTTATCTGTTAACCTCTTGAGGGCCGCAGCTGTTAGAAAAACATTGCAAAACAATCAGCTGCACACTACACTGATCCTTTAGTGGGGGAGGGATAACCCTTTGTGTGACAGAGAGGTATTCAACAGATCACAACGCAATGCCTTCGATACCTCTCTGGCACTCAAGGAGTTAAACAAAGACACCAGAGCAAAACTTGTAGCGTTCATTAGGATTTTCTGGAAATGGAAAGGTAAGTGGGTGTGTTAGTTCTCCTTTAAGATATACGGCACTCAGCCAACTGGAAGGAACAGCCTTGTGAGATAAGGCCAGGCAGAAGGACTAAAGACTGAGCTATGATTAGGTCTGACCTTTTCTAGTGAAATCTTCCTTTACGCAGAATTTTCCCTTTTTTCATTCCTATAAAATGTTACCGTATCACAAGTGCCTGGAAAAACACAGCTATCTGTGAATAACAAAAGATACCGCATTCCTTTTTCTTTGTATTTCTTAATGACACACAGAGACCCCTTCAATTACAATGCAATGAATCACCAGCCCTGGGACAGCAAAAATAAGAATACATCACAAATCGAGGCTGATCGTGGAGTAAGAACATGAACAGGGCCCAATAGGCAGAGTAGGCAACTGCTTAGAAGCAGTGGTTCTCAACTTAATTCCTCAGGACTCACTAATAGGCCAGGACTTAGGGATTTCTCTGCTAGAACACAGGTGTGGTGATCAGAGGCTCATTCACATGGATTAACTCACCTGTGCTCTAACAAGGAAATCATGTGATCAGAGGCTCATTCACACTGATTAACTCACCTGTGCTCTAACAAGGAAATCATGTGATCAGAGGCTCATTCACAATGATTAACTCACCTGTGCTCTAACAAGGAAATCATGTGATCAGAGGCTCATTCACACTGATTAACTCACCTGTGCTCTAACAAGGAAATCATGTGATCAGAGGCTCATTCACACTGATTAACTCACCTGTGCTCTAACAAGGAAATCATGTGATCAGAGGCTCATTCACATTGATTAACTCACCTGTGCTCTAACAAGGAAATCATGTGATCAGAGGCTCATTCACATTGATTAACTCACCTGTGTTCTAACAAGGAAATCATCAAATCCTGGCCTGTTAGTGGATCCCGAGGACCGGAGTTGAGAACCACTGGCTTAGAGCTCCAGATATTGAGGGGTGGTACCTCAACTGTGCTGGCCACACCTACATTCTGAACTGTGGGTGTGGCCAGTGAAATCTCAGTGTCACTGCGCCAGTTTTATATCCTGTCAGAGGCTATTATTTAAAGTGGAACTATCACCCCAAATAAAGTCCCTCCCCCGATGTTACAGGCCAAGGGTATTTTCTGTGCCAAGAAACAATGAATATTACTGGGGGCGGAGTCATTTGAGGATTCGGGGTGTCCGTGGGCCGAATTAAAGGTACCTAGTGTGCCTTGTCTAGGGGACGTCTGGGATGTAAATCTGGGTCTTAACATGAGCCATTCTGGAGCAAACCAACTGGACCCCAGGGGACAAATAAAAAATAACCCAAACTGCCACTTATTTAATTGGAGCCTTTAACCCTTTGAGTGCCAGAGGGTATTGCGTACTCCTCTGGCGCTCAGAGGATTAACCCCTGAAAAGTTACAGAGGTTTCTAAAGTACTGTGAAACAATGCTTTGGAGACCAATCTAGCATTAACCCCTTAAAGGGATAGTAATACTTAGTTTTGACTTTATTTTATTTTGTAGGCATTAAAAAAACATGAAGAACGATATAAGTTTTATCTCTCAAACCTTTATGGTTTGAGAGATATTCACAAGCAAAGTTTCCCCTCCCTCCCCTTTTACCTAGTGTAAGCCATCTCTTCTCAGATGTGGAATGCAGTCCATAGACCAGACAGATAACAGCAGGGGACAATCTTCTTCCTATGAGAACAATGAAATCCCTGCCCCCCTTGACATGTTTTTCAGGTTTTTCCCTTATCTTAATTGAAGATTGTCCCTCTCTGCAGTCTACCTGGGCACCTCCCTTCTGATCTGGCTGAGCAGTGTTACATCAGTAAAAGGGGTGGGAGGGGGATACTTTGTCATTGAAATACTCTTGAACTACAACTGTGACAGAATTGAAATAGCACTCTCCAAAGTCCAAATACTATGATGATTAATTAGAGCTGCTTTTATTATGAAACATTACTATCCCTTTAAGAACCCATGACGGTCCTGGCACGCCATGGGTCCAACGTGCAATAAGAAACACATGACATTCCAGGACTGTCATAGATTTCAGGGCTGCACACTGTTCAGGGAGCCCTGATTCGGATTGCTAAAGAAAAAGGTCCGTGATCCATAAGCGTTGGGTTAAAAGCCCCATTAAAATCAACATGGTGTTTTATTTTTCCTCTAAGGTGAAGTCAGATTGCTCCAGACTTACTGCACATCTCCTTAACCCTTTGAGTGCCAGAGCAGTAAGAAACCCGTGGCAACGCAATGCACTGGATACCCCTCTGGCATTCAGAGGGTTTTAATACATCAGTGAACATTGAGTCAATTAAATAAAAAATAGATAAAAATAATTAGCATAGTTTAACCCTTTGAGTGCCAGAGGCGTGTAAAATGTACTGCACAGCACTCCAAGGGTTAAACCCTTGAGTACCAAAGGGGGGGAGCAACAAATTGCTTTGCAATGCTTTTGCACACCCCTCTGGTACTCAAGAGGTTAAAGAACTTTTTTTTGTGTTATTATTTGTAATCTGTTTTCCAGCAGTGAAAGGGTTATATTTTCATTCAAGAAACAAGGGGGGGCACTTGTAAAAGTGGAGTTAATGGAAAAGAAGCTTTAAAATGGCTGAAAAGCTTGTCTCTGGTGGTTATAAAAGTATTAACTGCTTAAAGGAGCAGGAAACATTATTTTATGAAAACCTATATGTTATAGAGCTTTTCCTGCTGAGTAAAACAAGGTCACTCCCACTGCTGTCGTTGCTTTATTCAAATGTTATAACAGTTAAAATAATCAGGAAGTGAATTTACTGTGTTTACTTCCTGATAGTTCTAACTGACAGGAAGTGACTCAGAAGTGTCTACCACATTCTGTGGAGAACTGTTTGTCACTGACTTTCCTCTTCATTAGAATGTAGCAGAACAACTAATTGGAATTTGACCACTAGAGGGCACTGCTAGCGTAAAAAAAAAAAAAAAAAGTTTTAAACTATACTCACTGAGGAATTATGCATCTCTCTCAGCAGTGGGAGTACCCTTATTTTACTCAGTAGGAAACTGAAACAATATATATTTTTTCATTAAAATTTTTTATTTCTCCTTAAGGACTAGCAACCCCAGTACCTTCCCTTAACCCTTTGAGTGCCAGAGAGCTATCCAACGAGATAGCTCTGTGGCACTCAAAGGGTTAGGGACGATTTGATGTATACTGATGCACCAGCACACGTGACCAGTTGTATGCACGAGCGTGCCAAGCGGGGGGCAGTGACAGAGACCTCTCCGGTCTTGGAGGGGGGTCAATTTCAGACCCCAGTTGTACTTGCAGCACCAGAACAATCACCAGTCATTCGGGAAAAAAACTTTGAAAGCCCTAGCACATCACCAGTCATTAAGGGGTGAAGGACAGTTTAGGTGAACTTATCTTTTATTTATTTACTTTTTTTTTAAATAAAATGGAGTAACGAAGTCTTTAAAAGGTTTCTCATCAACTTTATAAAGAAATGTCACTATCTGCGACAATTTATCACCTAAATTTTCATCAAATATTTAAGGTCACGTTTGACCTATTCTTTACTGTCACCCCATTTATAAATGTAACTAGAATACTTTATAAATACCAACGCTCATTATAAGGAATAAGCACATTTTAAGGATCCGTTCACAAAAACAAACAAGAACACTTTTTTCTAAATCTCACCCAAGGAGTTTTGGCAGCAGAAATGTAAGGAGCTGAGCGCTATCGCTTCTCAGAATGCAATGTTTATTTATTATCAACCATTGCTGGGGGGTAGGAAGATTATCTTCTTAAATGGAATGCATAACAAAAACAACGAATCATTTTATATGGCACAGTGCATGGCAAAATACTGAGACTGCTCTAAATATGGATTTGTGGAAATGTATTAATAAAAAAAAAATCCTATTTTATTTTCTTGTAAAGCGCTAACTTTCTGTGAAGTCAATCACTGGTGATGACATCACATTTCACTGGTGAGGTAGGCTGCAGTGACATCACTCACATCGTTTGGACCAATAGGAGGAGACACATGACATCACTGCTCTGTGCTAAGCAGCTGACGTCACTGATTTTTTTCCCAGAGTCACTAAGGAACTGAAAATAGTGATATTAAACCTTTGATATCACAGCAATGCGTTCTGTACCCCTCTGGCACTCAAAGGGTTAAGCAGATTCTGTGTCCTATTTTTCATATATATATTTATATTGTTTCTCTATTTTATGTAAATATGTATCTTCTTACTGCAAAAGCTCTCCAGGATATTTCAAAACTAACAAAATCTCAAGGGGAAAGATTCACTAAGCGGTGATAAAGAGGTGATAAAGTGCATAGGCGTAACTAGAAGCCTCCGGGCGCTGGTGCAAGAAGCGCCATGGGCCCCCCCCGGACCACATTCGCCCCCCTCAACTACATTGGCCCTCTCCAAAATGCCCCCATCTCCTACCTCCCTGGAGTGGCAGGAACCCGGAGAGGTGTGTTGATCTCCCGCGCGGTCCTCTTCAGTAATGCAGAGCGCTGGGAGATGATGTCATCTCCCAGCGCTCTGCATTACTACAGTGCCAGATGGAGATCGCGGGCGCCAGACAGAGGGGTCGCAGGGGGCGGCCGGGCTCCCTGGAGCAACGGACCCGGTCGCGGGTGCGACCCCTATAGTTACGCCACTGATAAAGTGGTGATGATTTCTCCAGTGATATCGCTTCTCCAATTCCTATGTTATTCTATGGAGCAGATGCACTAAGATCTCGAAAGCTGAAGAAATCTTAGTGAATGGGCTCCACAGAATAACATAGGAACTGGAGAAGTGATATCACTGGAGAAGTCATCTACGCTTTATCACCGCTTAGTGAATTTCCCCCATTGGGGTTATGCACTAAGATGTGATAAAGAGGTGATAAAGTGGAGATGACTTCTCCAGTGATATCACTTCTCCAATTCCTATGTTATTCTATGGAGCCAATGTACTAAGATCTCCAAAGTTGTAGAAATCTTAGTGTATAGGCTCCATAGAATAACATAGGAACTGGAGAAGTGATATCACTCATATCCACTTTATCACACCTTAGTGAATCTCCCTTAGGGTCTTCTTCCAGATGCAATATTTTCTAAAGGAATAAAATTCTGATCTGAAGACAGAATAGTGACGAATGTAAAAGTGCTAGGAGGGGGGAACTTTATACTATAATTACATATCAACTGGACGATTAGAACATTGTAATAACATTCTGCACCTCTGCCAAAGTATAAGGAATGATCGAACCATAATTCATCATGAATAAGCGCTAGCTAGCGCGAAACATGTCGGGTTTGTGAACCTTCCACTCAGTGGTTCTGTTTTATGTCTCCTCCCTTCCATATAGTGTTACGTGTGTGCATCTACATGTCCGTATTACGAATCTTGGAATAAAGGTCGGTGAATTTTATGATATGGATGTCCCACGTATTTACATTGTATCCGAGTGCAAATGATTCTTTGATTTTGCTACTTTGTGACATTTCCCGTGTGTGAAGAGCGGGATTTTCATTTATGCACCGGATTGGACTAGCGCCAGTTTATGTCTTTTGCTATACAGTGTTTGTAGCGTGCATCCCCATATTTCTTTGTTATAATTCAACATGAGACAATTCTATCACTGTATTGCTGTGTGATAAACAATCGCAGAGGAAATTATGTAAGTTTAACCCTTTGAATGCCAGAGGGATACACAACGCATTGCTCTGCAATGCGTTGTGTATCCATCTGGCATTGAAAGGGTTAAGCCATTTTTCTGTGCATACTACAAAGCAGGTGTAATGGACTTGCTGACCTTAATCCTTTGAGTGCCAGAGGAGTGTGAAAGCACTCAGCGGGTTAAAGACAGAGTCTGCTGGTATGCACTAAAGCACTTGTACTACATGCCATATTGAGTAGCAATTGGCATTGGAGGTAGGGTGACCACATTTCAGCTCTCAGGATAAAGTAAATTAAAGGGATAGTAATACTTCGTTTTATCTTTATTTTATTTTGTAGGCATTAAAAAAACATGAAGAACGATATAAGTCTTATCTCTCAAACCTTTATGGTTTAAGAGATATTCACAAGCAAAGTTTCCCCCTCCTGCCCCTTTTTCCTAGTGTAAGCCATCTCTTCTCAGATGTGAATCTGGTTGTAAGACCAGACAGATAACAGGTAGACTGCAGAGAGGGACAATCTTCAATTAAGATGAGGGAAAAACCTGAAAAACTTGTCAAGGAGGGCAGGGCTTTCATTGTTCTCATAGGAAGAAGATTGTCCCCTTCTGTTATCTGTCTGGTCTATGGACTGGATTCCACATCTGAGAAGAGATGGCTTACACTAGGTAAAAGGGGCGGGAGGGGAAACTTTGCTTGTGAATATCTCTTAAACCATAAAGGTTTGAGAGATAAGACTTATATAGTTCTTCATGTTTTTTTAATGCCTATAAAATAAAATAAAGTTAAAACGAAGTATTACTATCCCTTTAAGGTTAGTAAATGCCTAAAATGGGAGAGAGTCAGCTCATAAGACAAAGCATATTAAGGTTAGGTTCTTGCCAAAATGAGGTACCTTGGAGTTGGTGCCAAGCTTAGCATTCTATGGCCATATGATGTGACCAAATCCTTATCTTTAATATAGTAGTGATATGCAGGCACAATGCCGCAGAGTAAAGGGTTAAAGGTAATGAAAATTTTGGATGTGCACCAATATTTTGTGTATTTGCTTTTAGCTATTTTGGTCAAAATTGGTTGCACTCCAGTAATTTTAAATGTGTTTTTTTATTTCTTTGGGTGTGCTTACCAAAACCTGGACTGGAATCACATTTCCATTCTGCCATTCCGGGACATATGGTCACCCTAGTTCCGCGGCTGAGGCTCCCGCCGGAGCTGACCATCTTTCTGAGGCTGACATAGTAAGAGCAGGGCTCAAAATTTCGACTCGCCACTAGCCAATGGCGAGTGAAAATTTAGCCTTGGCGAGTAGAAATTCAGTCCTGGTGGGTATGTTATGGCTTGCAGTGGCGAGTAACTTTTCAGGTCTGGCTAGTGGCAAATGACTTCACATTTTAAGCCCTGGTAAGTGTCCCCAGTGGGAGGGAACTCTTACTATGTGTCATCCTCAGAAAGATGGTCAGCGCCGGCAGGAGCCTCAGCCGCGGGTCTCACTTACAGCACCAGCATACCTGCTCCATCCCAGCTGTCTCGCAGGCACCAGTCCAGCCAGCCAATGAAATGTATTTGCTATATGGTCTTCATTGGCTGGCTCAGCCAGCCAATGAGGACCATATAGAGAATACATTTCATTGGCTGGCTGGACTGGCGCGTGTTGATCAATTCTGGGACTCTTTGTTGTCCCGGTGGGAGGTAACCTGGGACGCAGACCTCCAATAAGGGACAGTCCTGGGCACTCTGGGACGTGTGGCTGAACACACTGGCACATTTGTGAATTAACCTCAGTCTTAAACTATCCCTGCACCACTGAGTCCTCTGTATTCTGTCTTTTTTACACTGTATATTTTTCGGCAGTCCCTGATAGAAAGCTCCCTGGAAACAGATCTAAGGAGATTACTGTCGCTAACATAAAAGTCAGGGGCGTGCCTAGAACCTGCTGCTCTCTGGGGCAAAATCTCAGGCTCCCCCTTACCCCCATGCATTGAACAACTCTTTGGTAATCAAAGGGTTAACGAAACTCATTTGAATCTGCTCGCAAACACTCTTCTTATTTTGCTGGCTGATCACTTCCTGTCACAGTAGACAATGGGCAGTTCTCCTTCTAGTGTTTAGAGCTCTGTCTGGAGGACATTTTCTTGTAGCCCAGCAGAGACATCACTTCCTGTCACAGTAGACAATGGACAGTTCTCCTACTGTTTAGAGCTCTGTCTGGAGGACATTTTCGTGAAGCCCAGCAGAGACATCAATTCCTGTCACAGTAGACAATGGGCAGTTCTCCTTCTAGTGTTTAGAGCTCTGTGTGGAGGACATCTTCTTGTAGCCCAGCAGAGACATCAATTCCTGTCACAGTAGACAATGGGCAGTTCTCCTTCTAGTGTTTAGAGCTCTGTCTGGAGGACATTTTCTTGTAGCCCAGCAGAGACATCACTTTCTATTACAGTAGTGTCACAGTAGACAATGGGCAGTTCTTCTTCTAGTGTTAAGAGCTCTGTCTGGAGGACATTTTCTTGTAGCCCAGCAGAGACATCACTTTCTGTTACAGTAGACAATGGGCAGTTCACCTTCTAGTGTTTAGAGCTCTGTCTGGAGGACATTTTCTTGTAGCCCAGCAGAGGCCTCACTTCCTGTCACAGTAGACAATGGGCAGTTCTCCTTCTAGTGTTTAGAGCTCTGTCTGGAGTACATTTTCTTGTAGCCCAGCAGAGACATCACTTCCTGTCACAGTAGACAATGGGCAGTTCTCCTTCTAGTGTTTAGAGCTCTGTCTGGAGGACATTTTCTTGTAACCCAGCAGAGGCATCACTTCCTGTCACAGTAAACAATGGGCAGTTATCCTTCTAGTGTTTAGAGCTCTATCTGGAAACCATTTTCTTGTAGCCCAGCACAGACATCACTTCCTGTCACAGTAGACAATGGGCATTTCTCCTTCTAGTGTTTAGAGCTCGATCTGGAGGACATTATCTTGTAGCCCAGCAGAGACATCACTTCCTGTCAGAGTAGACAATGGGCAGTTCTCCTTCTAGTGTTTAGACCACTGTGCTCCAGCGTCTTCATTCCAGGACTCTGTATTGTCCCAGAAAGGTGTTGCCCAGGATATGGGTCATACACTTAAAATCCAGTACTATCCTGGGCAAACCGGGACACATGGTCACCTTAGGCCCCATCCCAACTGAATCCTTTGCACCCCCTGTAGTTGCACCCCTGATAAAGGTGTAAGCAATAAGTGAAGATAAAAAATGGAAAACAAAAAAGTCGAAGCAATTTGACTTTACATATAATGCCCTTACAGAATGTGTATAGTCAAAAATACAATGTTATGAGTCCCTTTAATACGTGTGATGGAAACTGTAGTGGTTACTTGTTATCTGTTGGATCTTATAGATCTGATGCACATTGACCTTCATGCCCTTCTCATGATGACCACAGGAATGACTGTGGGGAGAAACGCTGCTATTTTTAATGTAGAATTCAGCCTGTGACTTTCCGCTCTTTGTTAGTTACATGTGAACACTGAGGACTGCTGTGCACCCTGCCCGGACAGGCTTTATCATGAACATATCGCAGCTGTAAGAGCGCGCCTCAAAATAAATGTATCAAGATTAGTGTCCAGTGCTCTTGTATTCAGAAAACTGTTATCTTAGCCCATTTACAGACAATCTTGGACAAACTCCTCAGATTCTGTGGTACTTGGACTCCTGAAAAAAGGCAGGAACGGTGGCTCCCTCAGAGCATACGTAAGACTAGATTTCAAGCATCAAAAACCAAATTGAGAATTTTAAAGCTGCTGTGTGAAATACAGGGGATTCTACGTGCATATCACCTCAGTTCAGTTGTAGGTGTTTGTGGTCATTTAATATTTCAGTTATGTATTCTCAAGATTATTGACCATGACAATCATCCCATGTCCGTAAGTGACTTTATTTTAAAGGCATATTTTACTGCACTTTTGCTGCTTGACCCTTTGAGTGCCAGAGGGGTACACTACGCATTGCTTTGCAGTGCATTGTGTACCTCTCTGGCATTCAAAGGGTTAATAAATCAATTTATTGCCATTACTGGGAGATTTTTCATTCAAAAGTTATTACAGATCAGTCGTATTACTCTTTTAAATCAGCAGCACTAAACTGTACCCAAGAGGCAATTGCTTAATAATGCGCTTTATGGGAGACACTGAGTCATTAACTCTGGCCACTCTCTGAAACTGACCCGGAGTTTGGTTTTTGTACTTAATTACCAGGTCCCCCAGGACAGAGGCT
Source organism: Rhinophrynus dorsalis (assembly GCA_037306005.1). Classification (NCBI taxonomy): domain Eukaryota; kingdom Metazoa; phylum Chordata; class Amphibia; order Anura; family Rhinophrynidae; genus Rhinophrynus; species Rhinophrynus dorsalis. Next base: position 16,558,246 of record CM074724.1, on the reverse strand, counting down.
GATTATCATGGCTCACTGAATTCTCTTGTAACTCCGCCCACTTTACTGCCAGTTCCGTCACTCTCCCATGTAACTCCGCCCACTTCACTGCCAGTTCCATCATTCTCCCTTGTAACTCCTCCCACTTCACTGTGAGTCCCATCACTCTCCCTTGTAAATCCTCCCACTTCACTGCCAGTCTCATCACTCTCCCATGTAACTCCGCCCACTTCACTGCCAGTTCCATCATTCTCCCTTGTAACTCTGCCCACTTTACTGCCAGTTCCGTCACTCTCCCTTGTAAATCATCCCACTTCACTGCCAGTTCCATCACTCTCCCTTGTAACTCCGCCCACTTTACTGCCAGTTCCGTCACTCTCCCTTGTAACTCCGCCCACTTCACTGCCAGTTCCATCACTCTCCCTTGTAACTCCTCCCACTTCACTGCCACTTCCATCACTCTCCCTTGTAACTCCTCCCACTTCACTGTCAGTTCCATCACTCTCCCTTGTAACTCCGCCCACTTCACTGCCACTTCCATCACTCTCCCTTGTAAATCCTCCCACTTCACTGCCACTTCCATCACTCTCCCTTGTAACTCCTCCCACTTCACTCTGTTCCATCACTCTCCCTTGTAACTCCTCCCACTTCACTCTGTTCCATCACTCTCCCTTGTAACTCCGCCCACTTCACTGCCAGTTCCGGTGACTCTTCACCCTGTTCTTCCAGATCTCATCCCATTTTAAGGGGAAACCCTGCTCCCTCCTACCAACCCCACCCCAATTAAGCCCCACCCATTTTGTGATCCAAATTGCATCATTTGGACACCCTCCTCCAAGACCTTAGTGGACCTCCGAATGCTTGGAACACGAATGTTCCCATGTATAACTATAGCTATTCATAGTAAGTGATAGGAACAGCACCACTCCGCCATCAGTATTGAAAATTGCATTTGAACGCAACAAAAAAAAACAAGTTTGAGGTGTATTAACATTTGAATGAATGATCTCCCACCTGTGGGAGCAACCTTGTTTTACTTAACAATAAAAGCTTGATAACATGTTTTTCCCTCTAAAAAAGTTACTGATCCTTTAACCCTTTGAATGCCAGGGAGGTACGTAACATATTCCTCTGCAATGTTTTGCTTACCCCTCTGGCACTCAAAGGGTTAAAGGGGTAGTCATGTTTTATTTTAACATTGTTTAATTAAAAAAAAAGAAATCCATTGCTATATGTCCAGTCTCTCAAACCTTTATAGTTGAAGAGACATAAGTTGATAAACTTCCCCCCAAACAGCCGTTTCACTGCCCTCTAGCTGACAGCAGGAGATTGCGGTCCCGGGACCAGCATCTCCTCAGCAGAGCCGAAATAGCGTTATCTAGCAATAAATACTTCACTGGAATGGTCTACAAAGTGTGCTTGATGCATGCACACTTTGTAGACCATTCCAATGACGTTTTTTTCCCCTAGATATCGCAATTTTGGTTCTGCCGAAGAGCCGCTGGCCGGTCAAATGACCAGAATCTGCTGCTGTCAGCTAGAGGGCAGACTTCTGTGAAACGGCCGGGGGGGGGGGAAATTTAGCAGGTTTATATCTCTTAAACTATAAAGGTTTGAGAGAACGGACATATAGCAATGGATTTCTTTTTTTAAATATCTTCCATATTAACCCCTTAATGACCACTGACTTGCGTCAGTGGTCAGTGCACGCACTGGTCTTTAAGGAGTTAAAATAAAACATTACTATCGCTTTAACCTTCTCCCAGTCATACAAGCAGTGTGTGAGAACTCTGTTTACCGTTAACTGAAGCGTCATAGGGTTCGGCTTCCTCGTAATAACCCTCTGCGGGATCCGCCTTCACTGTGCAGACCAGTGTCTTATCAGGAATCTGTAAAATAGACACAATCAGGAATGTTACTCTATCTATCCACACAGTGAGGAATGTTACTCTGTATCTATCCACACAGTGAGGAACGTTACTCCTGTATCTATCCACACAGTGAGGAATGTTACTCTGTATCTATCCACACAGTGAGGAATGTTACTCTGTATCTATCCACACAGTGAGGAATGTTACTCTGTATCTATCCACACAATGAGGAATGTTACTCTGTATCTATCCACACAATGAGGAACGTTACTCCTGTATCTATCCACACAGTGAGGAATGTTACTCTGTATCTATCCACACAGTGAGGAATGTTACTCTGTATCTATCCACACAGTGAGGAATGTTACACTGTATCTATCCACACAATGAGGAATGTTACTTCTGTATCTATCCACACAGTGAGGAATGTTACTCTGTATCTATCCACACAATGAGGAACGTTACTCTGTATCTATCCACACAGTGAGGAATGTTACTCTGTATCTATCCACACAATGAGGAACGTTACTCTGTATCTATCCACACAGTGAGGAATGTTACTCTGTATCTATCCACACAGTGAGGAATGTTACTCTGTATCTATCCACACAATGAGGAATGTTACTCCTGTATCTATCCACACAGTGAGGAACGTTACTCTGTATCTAACCACACAATGAGGAATGTTACTCTGTATCTAACCACACAGTGAGGAATGTTACTCTGTATCTATCCACACAGTGAGGAACGTTACTCTGTATCTATCCACACATTGAGGAATGTTACTCTGTATCTATCCACACAATGAGGAATGTTACTCTGTATCTAACCACACAATGAGGAACGTTACTCTGTATCTATCCACACAATGAGGAATGTTACTCCTGTATCTATCCACACAATGAGGAATGTTACTCCTGTATCTATCCACACAATGAGGAATGTTACTCTGTATCTATCCACACAGTGAGGAATGTTACTCTGTATCTATCCACACAATGAGGAATGTTACTCTGTATCTATCCACACAGTGAGGAACGTTACTCCTGTATCTATCCACACAGTGAGGAATGTTACTCTGTATCTATCCACACAGTGAGGAATGTTACTCTGTATCTATCCACACAGTGAGGAATGTTACTCTGTATCTATCCACACAATGAGGAATGTTACTCTGTATCTATCCACACAATGAGGAACGTTACTCCTGTATCTATCCACACAGTGAGGAATGTTACTCTGTATCTATCCACACAGTGAGGAATGTTACTCTGTATCTATCCACACAGTGAGGAATGTTACACTGTATCTATCCACACAATGAGGAATGTTACTCCTGTATCTATCCACACAGTGAGGAATGTTACTCTGTATCTATCCACACAATGAGGAACGTTACTCTGTATCTATCCACACAGTGAGGAATGTTACTCTGTATCTATCCACACAATGAGGAACGTTACTCTGTATCTATCCACACAGTGAGGAATGTTACTCTGTATCTATCCACACAGTGAGGAATGTTACTCTGTATCTATCCACACAATGAGGAATGTTACTCCTGTATCTATCCACACAGTGAGGAACGTTACTCTGTATCTAACCACACAATGAGGAATGTTACTCTGTATCTAACCACACAGTGAGGAATGTTACTCTGTATCTATCCACACAGTGAGGAACGTTACTCTGTATCTATCCACACAATGAGGAATGTTACTCCTGTATCTATCCACACAATGAGGAATGTTACTCCTGTATCTATCCACACAATGAGGAATGTTACTCTGTATCTAACCACACAATGAGGAACGTTACTCTGTATCTATCCACACAATGAGGAATGTTACTCCTGTATCTATCCACACAATGAGGAATGTTACTCCTGTATCTATCCACACAATGAGGAATGTTACTCTGTATCTATCCACACAGTGAGGAATGTTACTCTGTATCTATCCACACAATGAGGAATGTTACTCTGTATCTATCCACACAGTGAGGAACGTTACTCCTGTATCTATCCACACTGTGAGGAATGTTACTCTGTATCTATCCACACAGTGAGGAATGTTACTCTGTATCTATCCACACAATGAGGAATGTTACTCTGTATCTATCCACACAATGAGGAATGTTACTCTGTATCTATCCACACAGTGAGGAATGTTACTCTGTATCTATCCACACAGTGAGGAATGTTACTCTGTATCTATCCACACAGTGAGGAATGTTACTCTGTATCTATCCACACAATGAGGAACGTTACTCCTGTATCTATCCACACAGTGAGGAATGTTACTCTGTATCTATCCACACAGTGAGGACTGTTACTCTGTATCTATCCACACAATGAGGAACGTTACTCTGTATCTATCCACACAGTGAGGAATGTTACTCCTGTATCTATCCAAACAGTTAGGAATGTTACTCCTGTATCTATCCACACAGTGAGGAATGTTACTATGTATCTATCCACACAGTGAGGAATGTTACTCCTGTATCTATATACACAATGAGGAATGTTACTCTGTATCTATCCACACAATGAGGAATGTTACACTGTATCTATCCACACAATGAGGAATGTTACTCCTGTATCTATATACACAATGAGGAATGTTACTCTGTATCTATCCACACAATGAGGAATGTTACACTGTATCTATCCACACAGTGAGGAATGTTACACTGTATGTATCCACACAATGAGGAACGTTACTCTGTATGTATCCACACAATGAGGAATGTTACTCCTGTATCTATCCACACAATGAGGAATGTTACTTTGTATCTATCCACACAATGAGGAATGTTACTCTGTATCTATCCACACAGTGAGGAATGTTACTATGTATCTATCCACACAGTGAGGAATGTTACTCCTGTATCTATCCACACAATGAGGAATGTTACTCTGTATCTATCCACACAATGAGGAATGTTACTCTGTATCTATCCACACAGTGAGGAATGTTACTCCTGTATCTATCCACACAATGAGGAATGTTACTCTGTATCTATCCACACAGTGAGGAATGTTACTCTGTATCTATCCACACAGTGAGGAATGTTACTCTGCATCTATCCACACAATGAGGAATGTTACTCTGTATGTATCCACACAGTGAGGCTCATGTACAAAGACGGAATGGACTTATTCTATAGCAAACCAAATGGGGAAATAACACTTTCCAAGATCCCCAGTGATTTAATATTAGCTTTTAACCATTTGAGTGCCAGAGGGGTACACAACACATTGGCGTACCCCTCTGGCACTCAAAGGGTATCCATTTGAAGTGACACATGTAAAGTTTTGCGTCATAAAATGACGCATGTATTCGGCTGCGTCAATTAAAGTGTCGCAATTAAAGTTATGCGTCTTAAAGTGTCGCTAATTTCACATTTCGTGTCGTTCCAAATGGCACATTCACCATATCGTGCGTTTATTGTGACATTTTAAATGACGCGGCCGAATACATGCTTCATTTTATGACGCAAAACTTTACAGGCGTCAATTTGATAGTAAACCCACTCAAAGGGTTAACACATTGAATGCTCCAGCATGATTTTTCACAAAGCATTAGAGACTCCCCTAACATACAAGAGATAAAAGCGGGACTTTCTCCCAATAGACCTACTCTGATACAGTTTTCTACTTCAAGTACCTCCAAGTTGTGTACTGGTTTATTTTTTTTTTAAATCTCAATGGTTTGGGGGAAAATGTTTAGCAAAAACTGACCTGGTGACACTGATTGCGGTACAGGTTGTACCACATCGCTCTCTGGAACTGCCTTCTGTCCGAATTTGCCCACCCACCGCCCGTCCCTGCTGCCCCCGTGCTCTGTGTAATCTGACTGCCTCCAAGACAAGGGGCGGGCTTTGTGAGCATGATTGGCAGCTACTGGAGAGGGACAGCGCTGCCAATCAATGAAAATGTCATGAAGATGGAGCTGCTCTCCCTCTCACTGTTGGTTGACAAGAGTAATTTTATATTTAAAAGTAAGTAGCATAAAAGAATTCACATGTTTTTTTTTTACATTTGTATATATGAACAACGAAAAGGACTGGGGAGGCATAAGGCTGAAAGTCCCATTACAAAAAACCTATCTGGTCCTTAAACGGATATTAATGTTCATTTATGTATGTATATATGTATATCTTTATTTATATGGCGCCACACAGTGTACGCAGCTCCTTACAATAGACATGTGTACAATAAATAAAAGGGGATGAAATAAGTGCGACATTCATAGAAACAATGGGAGAGAGGTTCCTGCCCCAAGGAGCTTACAGTCTAAATGGGTAAAAGGAGACAGACAACAGGGTAAGAGGGTGTCTAGTGCTGAGGTTACAAGTGCTGAGTTTGACCAAAGGCAGTGCATGGTCCTAGTGCTCCAGAAGATAAGATATCAGGGTAGACTTAAAGACAGAGGGGGATTTTTCTAGGCGTAAGGAGAGGGGTATGGAGTTCCATAGGTATGGAGCAGAAAGCGAGAAAGATTTGAGACGGGAGAGGGCAGATGGTGTGGATGGTGCAACAAGAAGTGCATTGTGTGCTGAGCGAAGGAAGCGGCCAGGAACATAATAGGAGATGAGGGAAGAGATGTAAGGAGGGGTAGCAGTGTGGAGAGCATTAAAGGTGAGAAGAAGGACTTTGTAATTGATGCGCTGCTGAATCGGAGCCATGACAGATGTCTGAGAATTATGTGGGCAGGTTCAGTTTTTGGGGAGAGTGTGGTGATTCGTGCAGCTGAGTTTAAAACAGATTGCATAGGTGAAAGATGAGTGGCAGGGAGGCCAGTTAGTAGGATATTGCAATAGTCTAAGCGGGACAGAACGAGGGCATGAGGGCATGTGTACATGTTTTTCTCAGTTTGTAGTAAGTAAAAAGTTAAGTATAACGAAAAAAAACTTATCTCTCAAACCGCTGTGGTTTGAGAGCTATCTTCATTCAAAGTTTGATGTTTCCTGCTGTCAGCTGTAAATTTATCATTCAATTACTCTTGAACTACAACTCTGACAGAATTGAAATAACACTCTCCAAAGTCCAAATACTATGATGATTAATTAGAGCTGCTTTTATTTTGAAACATTACTGTCCCTTTAAGGGCCAGAATGGCGAGCAGCACATTGTTGCAGGTGAAGAATAATAGTATGCAGAGGTGCAAACAGCGTAATTAGCAGTATTCATCCTATGCTTCATAAAGAACAACATAGGACACGAAACGCGTTGCTGGATGGTCTTTCCCAACCAGGAGATTTACAGCACTATATTGAATTAGATGTCTCTTATATTATGTTAGTAAGATATTTTCCAATTATTTTATTTTATTAACTTTTTAGCCAACTTATTTGTGTCATTTAGTGAACTGGTGGTTTTATTATACAGAGTGACTGTGAAGGTGCACCAGATATGTATATTTGTTATTCAGCTTGTAACAATTCATTGACTAATATAGATCCTATGGTGGTCAGGGTGAGTATAAGGGCTTCTTTCCAACGCCTTATCAGGTTTTGAGATAAAAATTTATATAATTGACCACCAGGTGGTGCTGTTTGATTAGCATAAATTGAAAATCTCTATTGTAGACTGCAAAGCTCTCCAGCCACTGAAATAAAGAGCTACTATATTTAGCTGTCATAATTAAAGGGATAGTAATACTTAAAATGTAAAAAATAATATGTTGTAGGGTTTATCCCCCTGAGTAAAACAAGAGTACTCCCACTGCTGAAAGGTGTTTCATTCAAAAGTTATTAATTTTCAAAGTTGATTTTTTTTAGGTGCAATATCACAGTGGCCTGGAATTGTACAGTGGCGCTGTTGCTACACGATCCTATGGACAGCTCTGGTCCCGGGACCATAAATCTCCATAGGATGGTGTAGCAACAGCGCCACTTTACAATTTCAGGCCACTGTGATATTGCACCTAAAAAATTCAACTTTGAAAATTAATAACTTTTGAATGAAACCCCTTTCAGCAGTGGGAGTACTCTTGTTTTACTCAGGGGGATAAACCCTACAACATATATTTTTTTTACAATTTAAGTATTACTATCCCTTTAACCCCTTCGCGACAAAGGACGTACATGTACGTCCTCTGTGGGTGTCACTTAGTGACAGAGGACGTACATGGACGTCCAGGAAATCCGGATCCCCGCGCGGCTGCACGCCGTTCGGGGACTCCGGATTCTTTAAAAAAAAAAAAAAAAAATGTTAGACGGGCGTTAAGTGACGGCCGCGTCTGCACGCGGCCGTCACTAAGGGGATAAAGAATTTACCAAAAGGATCCGTACGATGTGCTTTAGGATACCGCCTTTCAGTGTAAGCTAAAAGAGACTGCACCCTTGGTAGGACACCATTCCTATAGAGCAGTGGTTCTCAATCTTTTTTTGTGCGGGGCACCCCTACACGTAATCTAGAACATTTGGGGCACCCCTAACATATTTAATGTACTTTATCAAGGGCATAATTAAGGGTACAATATAAAAATATACAGTTCTTATTAGGTCTTATAATCATAATAACAAAACGAAATATATTGTGCATAACAATTTCTATAAATCTTTATTTAAAAGTCCAATTTTGTTGGTCTTTATAGAAAACACAGGGCACCCTAAGCTGATGTCCGAGGCACCCCAAAGTGCCCCGGCACCCTGGTTGAGAATCACTGCTATAGAGCCTGCTCAGTGCTGTAGCAGGCTTCTTCCTAGTTGAGTGTTTATGACCAGCATATACATAATTTTTCCCCATAAAAAAAATGATTATAATTCTATTAACTCACTCCTTGAATACACAGGATGGGAGCCCGATGTATAGGGGCATAAATCAAGGAAATGGCTAAGAAAGTAACAATGGACAGAGAGCAATGTAGCCTTTGAAGTGAGTCCAAGCTCTGGGAAATCCCTGCTAAGAACCTCTGAACTCTCCCCCAGACAGAGAACAACTGACTGGCAGGAGAATTCATTTTCCTCATCCATTGGATCTAGGAGTCAGCCAAACAAAAGCAAAGGGAACTATGAATGCTTTACTTCACAGATAATGAGTGACATGTGAACACAAAGGCTTCAGGATACAGCTCCTCTGGATGATGGGGGGCAGAGAGAGACAGAGCTACTGTATCTGGTTTATAAGCAAGAGAATCATTTCCAGAATATTTTCACTTTCTAGACTTTTAACCTTTCAGATGCCCTTTCAGGGGTTGATAGGAACATCTGTGCTGTGGGGCTTTCCGTGCTTTGTAGAAGAGTGAGGCTTTTTATCACAGATTAAACTGTAATGAGGAGGATCAGGTTTTCCTATCACATTCTATAGAGAGCTGCAGCTCGACATTCTCTTCCAAACACAGTTCTTCACAGATAATGAGTGACATGTGAACACAAAGGCTTCAGGATACAGCTCCTCTGGATGATGGGGGGCAGAGAGAGACAGAGCTACTGTATCTGGTTATAAGCAAGAGAATCATTTCCAGAATATTTTCACTTTCTAGACTTTTAACCTTTCAGATGCCCTTTCAGGGGTTGATAGGAACATCTGTGCTGTGGGGCTTTCCGTGCTTTGTAGAAGAGTGAGGCTTTTTATCACAGATTAAACTGTAATGAGGAAGGATCAGGTTTTCCTATCACATTCTATAGAGAGCTGCAGCTCGACATTCTCTTCCAAACACGGTTCTTCACAGATAATGAGTGACATGTGAACACAAAGGCTTCAGGATACAGCTCCTCTGGATGATGGGGGGCAGAGAGAGACTGAGCTACTGTATCTGGTTATAAGAAAGAGAATCATTTCCAGAATATTTTCACTTTCTAGACTTTTAACCTTTCAGATGCCCTTTCAGGGGTTGATAGGAACATCTGTGCTGTGGGGCTTTCCGTGCTTTGTAGAAGAGTGAGGCTTTTTTATCACAGATTAAACTGTAATGAGGAGGATCAGGTTTTCCTATCACATTCTATAGAGAGCTGCAGCTCGACATTCTCTTCCAAACGCGGTTCTTTGGAGGCCCATGTGCAAAATAATATTTGGGCACACAATTCATTGTGAACACATTCTTGGGATCTCTCCGGATTTGCGGTGGAGACTCCGGTTTGACTCTGCATTTCCGGGTCTCCAGGGCAGAGGCCGACTCTCTAGATGTGGGTAGTTTCTACTGAAAGTCTGCTCACTTCTTCTCCTTCCCAGTCTGTTCCTCCAATTTCCTACCCACTTCTCATCCTTCCCCTCCCTGTTCTGCCCACTTTAATGATGTTTGTTAGGCTCTGCCCCACTCGTGGGTAAGCCCCACTAGGTTAACCACATGTCCCTGATTGTCCAGGACAGTCCCTGATTTTAAACGTGTGTCCCATGTCCCTGGCAGCCCCCTTCAGGGACAATACAAAGTCCCAGAATGAAGACTCCAGAGCACAGCACTGCCCATTGCGTACTGTAACAGAAAGTGAGGCCTCTGCTGGGCTACAATAAAATGGCCTTCAGACAGAGATCTAAACACTATAGGCAGACCCGAGCCTTGTACCTGACATCAACAGGAGACGTTGTGCAACTGTGCTGCAGTGTAATGCTAGTCTAAGGCTTTGGGTATGATGTACATTTTCTTGTAGCCTAAAACAAGCATCAGATACTATCACAGCAGTGTTTAAACCTCCCCTATAGTTGCCCTAGAGCTGAGGACACGTGATTCTGCTGCTCTCATCTCGACAGTGTCCCTGAATGGTAGAATGGAAATGTGGTCACTCTAAGCCCCACCCATTTTTTTTTACGTGATTCGCGTCAATTATATCCCCCCAGTGACACCACAGGAGTCCCTTCTGGGGACTCCATAACAGAAAGTTCCCAGGTCTGCTGTAAAATCCCTAAGCATTTTCCTATTTTCATGTATACATATGTATATTTTATTATAAAATGTTACTGCTCTTGTACCCATATTAATTTATGGGCGATATGGTAGAAATGTAACATCTTGGCAGCTAAAGAGGTATTTAATGAAGGGGACCACTCTAGTCCACAAGGGTTAAATTGCTGTGATAAACACCGTAAAGTTATTTGGGTAAACTCTAAAAAGCAGGGTGACCAGACCTCAACTTTAAAGGGATAGTAATACTTCATTTTATCTTTATTTTATTTTGTAGGCATTAAAAAAACATGAAGAACGATATAAGTCTTATCTCTCAAACCTTTATGGTTTGAGAGATATTCACAAGCAAAGTTTCCCCTCCCGCCCCTTTTACCTAGTGTAAGCCATCTCTTCTCAGATGTGGAATGCAGTCCATAGACCAGACAGATAACAGCAGGGAACAATCTTCTTCCTATGAGAACAATGAAAGCCCTGCCCCCCTTGACAAGGTTTTCAGCTTTTTCCCTTATCTTAATTGAAGATTGTCCCTCTCTGCAGTCTACCTGGGCACCTCCCTTCTGCTCTGGTTGAACAGGGGGGGGATACTTTGCTTGTGAATATCTCTTAAACCATAAAGGTTTGAGAGATAAGACTTATATCGTTCTTCATGTTTTTTTAATGCCTACAAAATAAAATAAAGATAAAACGAAGTATTACTATCCCTTTAACCGGGGACATATAGGAAATAGACATATTTCATGACTACAATGAAATCAAAGCATCCCTGCAGTATGGATTTTTCATATGTGTCCCTGGTTAAAGGTGAGGTCTTGTCACCCTATAAAAAGGACAATTAACTGTCTACAGTCATACATCCATCTTTATTCTAGAGCAAACCAGCTACACCATATGGGATAGGCAGAATTTCCCCAAATCTACAGATTTAAATGAGGCTTCTATTGTCTTGAATGGTAGGTAGGCCCCATCTCCAAAGAAATGCTTTGGAGAACATTAGCATTGAATGAGTTAAAAGCCACTTTTAAATCACTGGAAATGTACAGAATTTTAATTTCAACCGTAACCCGTTAAGCACCGGTGACGTGCCAGGACCATGACCGTTTTTTTTCCTGAAGGACTGGTGACAGTCCTGGCACATCACGTTTCCATATAATATATAGTTTTTAGAAGAGTCCCTGTTTTAAAATAATTTTCTGTAAATTAAATATTTTTGAGATTTGAACTGTTATGATCTGGAAGGCTGACCATACCTCACCTTTAAAAAGGGACACACGTTAAAAATGCATACTACAGGGTTGCTTTGATCTTGGTTCACTCCTGAAATATGACTATTTCCTATGTGCCCCTTTTTAAAGGTGAGGTATGATCAGCCTATGATTTGGTGACATAGTCTGGCACATTATGCAAATCTAAAGTGGAAGTCAGAGATGCTCAACAAGTAACAAACATGCAATACAAATTTGCAGACTCTCTAGGAATGGTGTCTACCCAGAATGCAGTTTCTTTTAGTTCCTTTCACAGAGAGAAAATATCCTAAAGCATATCATACGGGTCCTGCCATAACAGCAGTCCAACCACGAAATACCAGGCAATTCCTCTCTGAACATGAGAAGCAGCAAATCCTAGACATACATTTCAACCTTGCTGGGCCTCATCATTGAGCTGTAGCGGATCTCTCTAGGCACAGTGAGCAAGGGGTCCAATGCTAGATTCCACTATTACCCTTGAGGAGACAAATCTCAATGGTAATTTGCATATGTAAAGTGGAAGTCAGAGACGCTCTACTAGGAACAAGCCTGCAATACAAATTTGCAGGCTCTCTAGGAATGGTGTCCTACCCAGGGTGCAGTCTCTTTTAGCCCACTAGTGCCCTTCACAGAGAGAAAATATCTTAAAGCATATCATATTGGTCCTGCCATAACCGCAGTCCAACCACGAAGTGCCAGGAAATTCCTCTCTGAACGAGAGAAACAGCCAACCCCAGACGTACATTTTGGCCTTGTTGGGCCTCGTCAGTGAGGTGTAGCTGATCTCTCTAGGCACTGTGAGCAAGGGGTCCAATGCTGGATGGAGATACACATGGAGATACACACAGAGATACACACAGAGATACACACAGAGATACACACAGAGATACACAGAAAGAGAGAGAGAGAGAGAGAGAGACACAGAGATACACAGAGGGAGAGAGATACACATCAGGTACATATCAGGTACACATCACCGATGAGATGTAACAAGGCCGAGACATATGTCTGGGGTTGGCGGTATCTTTTGTTCAGAGAGGAATTTTGTGGTTGCACTGCTGTAGTTGCAGGACCAATATGATATGCTTTAGGATATTTTCTCTCTGTGAAGGGCACTAGAGGGTTAAAAGAGGTTGAACCCTGGGTAGTACACCATTACTACAGAGCCTGCAAAATTATATTGTAGGTTTGTTCCTAGTTGAGCATCTCTGACTTTTAATATACATATGCAAATCACCCTTGGCATTAGTCACTCCCAGTGTGCGGGCTCTGTCTAAATTAAATAATAGAACACGGTGTGGTAAAACTGTCTCAGCAAAGAAACTAATTAACATACTGTGCCACAATGTGCCATTCGATGAAAAAATAAAGGTTAAACTCTCAAAACTAATTATAGTACAAACACACGCTTACTTTTTAAATGAGTTAATTTTACCTGGTATCCTACAGAAATGTCACCCCCTATTTGGCAACCACCAAAACGCCAAGATCATAATATCATCTGCATCAAAAGGGCGATATGGGAATGTCGCCCGCATCAACAGAATGCCTTGCGGACCCATCTGGCACTGAAAGGTTTAAGGCACAGATGGAGGGTATGCATGACATTACTTGGAAGAAGGCACTGGTGACAGTGGCGGCAGGATTTAAGTTTATTTATTATTTTATTTTATGTCTTTAGGTTCACGGATAACTAATAATCCTTTGAGTGCAGGAGGTATCCACAAACGCATTGCTTTGCAATGAATTGTGGACCCCTCTGGCACTCAAAGGGTTAAGGCACAAATGAAGGGTACTCTGAGCAGATTTGTGCTATTTTCTTAGCGAAACTTAACCCTTTGAGTGCCAGAGGGGTACAGAATGCATTCTGTACCCCTCTGGCACTCAAAGGGTTAAGCGTGCAGCATCAGAATGTCGCCCTTTTGATGCAGGCGACATTATGATCACAGCGTTTTGATGATCGCCAATAAATGGCGACATTTCAATAGTAAACCATCTTATCTTAGGGTGACAGGTCCACTTTTATTCTGAGGAACAAATCAACAGAGAATTGACTCATAGTGGCCATGAGAATTTTCTACCCACATTAAGGTAAGTCGTGGATAATTACTAGAGGTATTGTTACTTTAAGAAGCGTTGTGTGGGAAATGGGATTCAGCTCCAGTCTCTGTGAATTATTTTATTGTCCATAGATGGGATCTGACCCTTTTAAACTCAATTTCTACATGCTGTTTTTTCCCAAAATGACTCAGAGTCTCAACAATCTTCCATACAAAGTGGAAGGAAAAAGGGGGATTTGGAATGAATTATTATTCTATCTCAGGACAACTCCTCCAGTTGCAGATGTCATAAAACTCGCTAATATTGTATAATCAAATACACAAGTCAGGATTGTTTGATTCAGTGCCTGTACTATGATTTACAAATACATTTAAAAGGGGACTGTTTGTCAAATTAACCAGACTTTAAAAATAGTTCTCATATTTGCTGCATTTAAAAGTGTATGTACCACATACACAAAAGTAATGCTCATTAGTTAGAGCATTTAGCGAAAAAGTTAAACGTTAGTCATTTTTGAAAACAAACCCGTTATCTGCACAATAATTCAAGTTTAAAAGGTGCCCAGCAGCCTACTTCCTGCTTGCAGCACTGCCTCTGCTCCCGTCCCACTACCCAGCATCCTCCAATGACGGAGGCTTTGTTTCTCTAAGCTGGAGCGATCTCATTGGTAGAGATCGATATCTAGCCAATGAGATCGCTGCAGCTTAGAGACAGACATCCTCCGTCATCGGAGGATGCTGGGTAGTGGGACGGGAGCAGCCGCTGTGCAGCAAGCAGCTTGCCGCAGCGGCAAGTGGAAGTTGGCTGCTGGGCACCTTTTAAACTTGGATATTTGCGCAGATAACAGTTTTTTTCAAAAATGACTAACATGTTTAACTTTTTCGCTAAGTTCTCTAACTAATGAGCATTACTTTCCTATATGTGATAGATCCACTTTAAAAGCTTATGTACTAAGAAGATTGGGTCAGTTCTAAAGGGAAGACATCTTTACTGTTCGGACAATTAAACATTCCCATTGATTCAGATGGATATTTTAACTACTTGAATGCCAGAAATTCGTTAGAGGCCTCTGCAGCAATGAATAGCTTAAAAGCCCCATGTCTTAACCCCTTAATGACTGGGCGCAGCTGTAAGTTAAGGACCATGGGGCATTTTTATTTTTTGTGCAAATTGATTCAGGAGTCCCGAACAGTGTGCAGCTGCACGGGGAACCCTTAAAGGGATAGTAATACTTCATTTTATCTTTATTTTATTTTGTAGGCATTAAAAAAAACATGAAGAACGATATAAGTCTTATCTCTCAAACCTTTATGGTTAGAGAGATATTCACAAGCAAAGTTTCCCCTCCCGCCCCTTTTACCTAGTGTAAGCCATCTCTTCTCAGATGTGGAATGCAGTCCATAGACCAGACAGATCACAGCAGGGGACAATCTTCTTCCTATGAGAACAATGAAATCCCTGCCCCTCTTGACAAGTTTTTCAGGTTTTTCCCTTATCTTAATTGAAGATTGTCCCTCTCTGCAGTCTACATGGGCACCTCCCTTCTGATCTGGCTGAGCAGTGTTACATCAGTAAAAGGGGCGGGAGGGGGATACTTTGTCATTGAATTACTCTTGAACTACAACTCTGACAGAATTGAAATAACACTCTCCAAAGTCCAAATACTATGATGATTAATAAGAGCTGCTTTTATTATGAAACATTACTATCCCTTTAATTCCATGACATGCCGGGATCGTCATGGGTCCTTACAGCAGAACTTTCTCTTAGTATAAAGTCGCCCTCCGATAATTACACATATGGCGACTCGCTTCATAATACTTCTCAGAAGTGCCAGATTCTAACGTAACCCTTAATCTTTGGAGACTGGAAGGTAGGCATAAGAGCAGACATCTTGTCTTAGGGACGTCTGCGTGCCTGCACTGTCAGTCCCGGTCTCCTCTAAGGGCCGTATGTTCAAAGGGATAACGGCAAAAAAATGTCGTATGAAAGACAAAAATAAGTCATTGAATGCATGAACTCCATATCTTCTATAGAGTATACGACAAAAAACTAGTAATGTCCGTTGTGTACGACACAACTCCAGAATTGACGGGTAAAGGGGCGGGACAAGGGCGTGGCTAAACTATTCTCCAGTGTCGTATAGAGGAAACGAAAATTTGTCATAACTAACGACAAAAAAAAATGTCTTTCAAAAGACAAAATTTGTACGTTAAGAAAAAAGTGGAGGGAATGTGTTCTGAATGTGAGAATTTTTGTCTTTAGTTAAGACATTTTTGTCGTTAGTTAAGACATTTTTTAAGACATTTTTGTCTTTAGTTAAGACATTTTTTTTGTCGTTCCATACGACAATTTCAGTCAGGAGGAACGACATATTTCCAATCACAACCGACACTCTCTGAAAATATTAATGATCCCGACTATACTATACTTTGAAAATTCATTACAAACGACAAAAGTTATTTCGCTACTTCTTTGAACATATGGCCCTAAGAGGCTTTGCAGTGTGCCACAAGGTAACCAGAAGGGACTGACAGCACAGGCGTGCAAACTGCACTAACCTGGCCGTCAGTCTCCCAATATTAAACGGTTAGTAATGCACCTCCTTGTCCACTTCAACCAGAATGGCAGTCCACTTCCTGCCTCAACCCCTTATAAACCCTTTACCCTTACCCCTCCCCTAGCACACAACATACCCAACTGGATCATCCCTCCCCACGACATGCTTTCCCTCCCTGTACACTTTGTTCCCATTCTGGGGAAGTTTTTTAAATCAAAGGGAAATTTAGCATTTTTTATTTATCCCATATTGTGACGTTCCTTTGCGCTAAAATAATTCCAATTAATAGGTTTCATGAGGGAATGGGGGTTGTTAGCTTCGCAAACAGTGGTTGCAACAGGCTTGCGAGCAGGGGGGCCGGGATTATACAATAGCGTGTATAATCACTTTAGCACATACCGGTGCACACAATCCAACTCTTATGTTATTCTACAGAGCCAATGCATTAACATCTCTCCAGCTTTAGTGATCTTAGTAAATAGGTTTAATAGAATAACATAGGAAATGGAGAGGTTACCATACCGGAGAAGTTATCTCCACTTTATCACCTTTTTAAAACACCTTAGTGTATCTTGCCCAAAGTGTTGCTGTATCACTGCATTAGCTAAGGCTGTTTCACTTAAAGGACACTTTGTTGACCCAAACGGTGTCAAAGAACTGACCCCCTCAGCTGCAGTGCATTCTGGGAATATGTGGCTCTCATTCCCAAACTCCTGGGATGTGTGTGCAGTCTCTATAGATCCACTGTGTTAAGAGTTGAAGTCTGATACAGAGGGTCGATGGGAATCTGCATCATGCAGGGCGGGAGACTGGACTCAGAGACTTCAGTTCAGTCTCTTTCCGGGGGAGCAGCGAGAGTATGTTTTCAGACACCTATATGTCTGTTGGAGATCACACCGCAGCCCCCACTTTATCGGCAAGTCTGCCCCCGAAGGAACAGATGCAGCGATGTGCAGCTACCCATGTGATACTTGCTCTTTAACCCTTTGAGTGTCAGAGATGTATCCAGGGCATTGCTTTGTAATGTGTTGGATATATTTTTGGCACCCACAGGGTTAATCTCTCTGCGGCTGATTTAATAAGAGATAGGACATTTCTAGAGCAAACCATATGCACCTTAGGGGGGTTATCATAGTATCAAAACATAGTAACAAAGTTGATGAAGCTTAACCCTTTGAGTGCCAGAGAGGTATCCAATGCATTGCATCCCTAAACCTCGCAACCCTAACCCTAGCCCAACCCTAACCCTTGCAACCCTAACCCCATCCCAAAGCCCAACCCTAACCCTCTCAACCTGAACCCTAGCCCAACCCTAAACTTAGCAACCCTTATCCTCTCAACCCTAAACCCGACCCAAAGCCCAACTCTAACCCTAGCAACCCTAATCCTAAACCCAGCCCTAACCCTAGCAAAGACATGTGTCCATCAAATTCAGCCCTTCCCACATCCCCCTGTTGATTAAGAGGACAGAAAAAGCAAACAAATATATTGAGGCCATTTCAATTCAGC
The DNA here is from genome assembly GCA_037306005.1 of Rhinophrynus dorsalis. NCBI lineage: Eukaryota > Metazoa > Chordata > Amphibia > Anura > Rhinophrynidae > Rhinophrynus > Rhinophrynus dorsalis. Next base: position 16,540,173 of record CM074724.1, on the reverse strand, counting down.
CCCAAGTGGGTAAAAAGATTCCTTTCAGACTTTACCACACTGCACCCTTAAAATGCAGGTTTGAGCTGCAATAACTTTTGAATTAAACATCTGTCAGCAGTGGTAAGACCCTTGTTTTAGTTGCACTTATTCATATCTCTCAAACTGTTATGGTTTGAGAGATATAGGAAAATAAAGTTCCAATGAAGTATTTATTTCTAAATAGCGTGATTTCAGCTCTGCTGAAGAGCCTCTGTCTGGTCAAGTGACTGGACTCTGCAGCTGACAGCTAGATGGCAGACTTGAGTAAAACAGCCAGGAAAAGGTAACTTTAGCAAGTTATATCTCTCAAACCATAAAGATTTGAGAGATAAGACTTATGTTGATGTTAATCTTTTTTTAAAGTCTACAATATTAAATCAACTTAAAATTAACCATTACTATCCCTTTAAGTGTTACCATTCCTTTAAATCAATGGACATTTTTACATCTCCCTTGCACTGAAGTTGGTTTGCTCTATGATAATGATTACTCCATTTTTTCCAGGTACATTAGCCTTTCAATTTCCCCCCTCAGTAATAATAAAGTAAAAAACTTCAAAAGACGCTTAGAATTTTCTCTCACCCTTCATCTCATCCCAGAACCTCTAAGCCGAGTTCGTCCTCTGAGATGAGGGCATGTTATAAAGCGGAAATCTGACCCTGCAATTTTCGTTTGGAAAAACACTGACAGATCCCAGCCGCCTCAGCTTTTAGAATAAGTTATCCTCTGAACAAGATCAACAGCTTTTAACCTAAAATAAATCATAATAAGGCTTCCTGCAGCGCTACATCAAATATGACTGCATTGTGCTAAATCCACAATGCGCGAGTTGTCTGTGTAGGACTTTTAAAGGGACATGATCATCTAAAAATGTTCATACCTTTATAGCATGTGAGAGCCAGAGGAGAGCGCAATGCCTTGCTCACCCCTATGGCACTCACAGTTAAATATCATGTATTTCTATCATTTGTAAAACTATATATACATTTATATATATACTAGATGAAGAGTCCGTTACACGGGCCACAGTGCCACTGCCACCCGGTTGCGGGGCACTCATGCACAGTAGAGACTGCCCGCGCCGCGGCTGATACAGAGTTCGGAGCGTCCAGCTCTGTATCAGTCGTGGCGCAGGCAGTCTCTACTGAGCATGACTGCAGCACGCGCAGCAGTGTCTACTGCTCATGACCTTGTCGTTACACACGTTTTAGCGAATTATATAGGATATATATATTTTTTTTTTTATTTTTTTTTTTTTTTTTCCGTATTTTTTCTGATCGCTTACAAAAGAAACTATTTGTCCATTGTTAAAAATATAAGGAAACACGCATTTCATCCCACCCACCAAAATACCAAAACAAAATAACCGAAGAAAAAAAAAATTATACGCATGAAAAATTATACAGATTAAAAACCCAAGTATTCAATTTTAACAAAATGTAATCACGCAACAATTTAACCCTTATGTAGCCAAAAAGAACTAAAATAAGTTAAAATTCCTTCTGATAGCACTGGGGTTTCATTTTAGCCCTACAAAAGTTTAGGGGAGAAGGGTATCCTAAATTTGGTTTATTTACCCCTTAGTGACTGGCCGCTACGAACGCGGCCGTCACTTAATGTCCACGGAACATTTTTTTTTAAGTAATCGATTCCAGAGTCCCCGAACGGCGTGCAGCCACACGGGGACCTAGATTTCTGGGATGTACATGTACGTTCTTTGTCCTTTAGGGACATCCACCTTGGACGTACATGTACGTCCATTGTCGTTAAGGGGTTAATTGAATACAAAAACCGTAACACTCCCCCTCCCCCTGCACCCTTGTACTGCCCTTCTTAAAGGGATAGTAATGTCTTAATTACATAAAAAGTTGTATTGTACAGCAGTGGTTCTCAACCCGTGCCCTCAGTGGCCACTAACAGGCCTGGACTTAGGAATTTCCCTGTTAGAACACAAGTGTGTTGATCTGATTTAGGTAAATAAATACAAGAGATAAGAGTTTCAGTGAACTGAGCTGGGTGGGTTCTTATTTCAAAACACCAAACAACGAAACAAAATGTAGCACTATACAGAATAGAACCACGGAATGTGTACATTTAATATAATAATTAGTTCAGCAGCTCAGACCACAAAAATCCCACACTCCTAGGATCAATCCTATATAATAATTCGCTAGGATGTTTGTCAGAAGCCGTCATGCATAGTAGAGACTGCCCGAATGCACAGAATGCTGGGAGCACGGAATGCTGGGAGCACAGAATGCTGGGAGGTGTAGGAATGCTGGGAGTTCTGTGCTGGGAGCATTCTGTGCTTTCGGGCAGTCTCTACAGTGCATGACCGCATCTGCATCAGGCACGGCCTCTTATCCCTTTGAGTGCCAGAGGGTATACAATGCATTGCAAAGCAATGCGTTGCATACCCCTCCGGCACTCAAAGGGTTAACATCACCCGGACCTTAGCCCATGCACACGGGCTTTTACACTAGTATATAGATAACAAACAAGAAAAAAGTCAAAGAGCTAAAACCAACTTAAAAATACCATATATACAAAGGAATTATACAACGTTTTATACAATTTGGTAGCAAGGAACAACGTTTTATAATTCCGTTGTATGTATGTTATTTATTAAGTTGTTTTTAGTGCTTAGACTTTTTTCTTGCTTGTTATTGCAAAGCAATTATCGCTGTAAATTATTTTATCCGTTTTAGTCTAATTAAGTGGCCAAACGTGGTCACTTGAACCTTTTTGTTTTGAAATGATTTTATAACTTTCTGACCAAAGGGAAAAAAAAAATATTGCTGTCTAGAAGTATTTTATTGTTTAACTCTTTCAGTGCCAGCGAGGTATCCAACGCATTACGTTGCAATGCGTTGGATACCTCTTTGGCACTCAAAGTGTTAATGGATTTGAGCCCTTTTCATTTTCTTTTTCGTAATAAAGTCGCGTTAACAGATTCAAGGGATAGATCCGCCAACCACTAAGTCACATCATTAATAGGCGGTTAGTAACCACAACTGGTAAACTAACCAAACCATACATAAACAATTTAACTGTGCCCGTCAGTGGGTGATGAGTGACAAAGCCTAATTTTTTTTACTTGTAACCACAGGCCGAGGATAGGGCTGTTTTAACAATAGGTGAAAGTAGGCAGCTTGTGGAAGGGTCCCCCCACAGACAAGGAGAGTCTCTGCCTGTGAAATAATACAGTTTGTTTAACCCCTTAAGAACCGGGAAAATCTGAGGTTGTTTTCCGTCAAGGATCGGAGCAATTCTGACCTTTTTGACTATGTCTTTTTTCAACAGTGTTTTCCCTCTAAGTACTTTATTTCACCCCCATAAATTATATACTGTTTTTTTAAGCACAAATAGGGCTTTCTTTTGATACCCCACTTATATGGATAACCCACCATTTACTTTATGAAAAAAAAAAATTAAAAAAAAAAAAAGTAAAAAAAACACCATTTTTGTTTTTTCTCTTGGGATCAATTGGGCACAAAGGGTTAAATTTTTATGGCGACTGCATGAAAAGTATGACCGGTCAGTCATACCTACAAAATGAGCAGTTTAAAGTGGCCACTGTCCCCCCTGGATAAAAATCCCCATGTCCCTTTTTACTACCCTATTATGTCACTTTTTTATCCCTGACATTTGATGGTGTATATAAGTGTATTACATGGCTCCACAACAATCACACTTCCAAAATTGTTTAATGAGATTTTTTTTTTAATAAATTTTTTTTTTTGTAAAAAAAAGTGTATTGTGTTTAAAAAAAAAAAAAAAAAAAAAAGTATATCATTGCAGGTCAAAAATTGACCTGCATTTAGCCAGCCTCCTGCACCAGCGGTGAAGGGGTTAATACCCCCAGCTGCTGTATTCTCTTTTACCACTAGGTGTCTCCTCTCTACTCCTCTCTCCCTTACTTTGATAGAAAGGGAGACAGAAAAAGAGGAGACACACAGAGTCAGCATGCTTTGCATGTTGACTCTGTTTGTCAGAATGCCGGTACATGTGATCACTGCTACGGCGATCACATGAACCGGCACAAGCAAGAAGGGCTGAGACTGAACACCCCGGTCTCGGAACGCTCAGTCTCAGCCTGGAATTAATGATAGCAGTGTGCACGGAGGCACACTGCTATCATTTAAGCCATGACGGTCCTGGACCGTCATGGGTCCTTAAGGGGATAACAACCCATGACGGTCCAGGACCGTCATGGGTCCTTAAGGGTTTAATATCTGGATCTCCCTCTCCTGAAAATCACAATCAAGTCTGCTTAAAGAAACAGTAAACTTTTTAAGGAGAACCAATATTTTATAGCGTTTTTCTTGTTGTGTAAAACAAGGGCTCTCCCACTGCTGGTAGTTCTTCAGGAAGTGACTCAGCAGCTACATTCTATGGAAAACTTTTGTCAGTGACTCTCACCTCTACCATAGACTGCAATAAAATAGCACTCGTAAATTAAAATTAAAGGGATAGTAATACTTAAAATGTAAAAAAAAATATGTTGTAAGGTTTATCCTCCTGAGTAAAACAAGAGCACTCCCACTGCTGAAAGGTGTTTCATTCAAAAGTTATTAATTTTCAAAGTTGAATTTTTTAGGTGCAATATCACAGTGGCCTGAAATTGTACAGTGGCGCTGTTGCTACACCATCCTATGGAGATTTATGGTCAATTGACCAGAGCTGTCCATAGGATCGTGTAGCAACAGCGCCACTTTACAATTTCAGGCCACTGTGATATTGCACCTAAAACATTCAACTTTGAAAATTAATAACTTTTGAATGAAACACCATACAGCAGTGGGAGTACTCTTGTTTTACTCAGGGGGATAAACCCTACAACATATTTTTTTTACATTTTAAGTATTACTATTCCTTTAATACCCCCTAATAATAACCCAGCGAAGCTTACTATGACCAAAAAATCCTAAGAGCCCCTATGAATTTTGCCCTTGAAGCTTTATGCAAGAAAGAACATCTTCAATCAGTCCTAAATGTCGTGTCTAAACTGTCCATGGAGGCGGACATGACAGTGGCTAGCAGGGCCACAGGAGACAAACCCCATGTTGCATACCTATCTGGTACTTAAAGGGTTAAGTAGGCTCACACACTCTGACTGCTTCAGTTTTGGGGAAAAAATTGCCGGTAATGCCTCCAGGGACATGACATCGAGGACTGATTGAAGATGTTATCTCTCGCACAAAGGCACAAGGACAAAATTCATAAGGGACATTAAGATTTGAGACAATCTCCCTGCGCCTCCAGCACCAAAAACTTAGATTGTAAGCTCTATGGGGCAGGGACTCCCAATATGTACAAATTGGTAGTGCTGCATAAGAATAAATATATTATTGATTATTAATATTATATTTCTCCCATGATGCAGTTGGTGTGATACAGCACTGCTCCAAATCTCAGCGCATCATCCTCAGTATTGTGTCAAGCTACTGTAGGTGAAGTGAAGCAATGCTTTGAAGGCCTGTCTAGCACCCAAGGGGTTACAGTGGAACTGCCACCTGTTCAGTTCTCCCCCAGTGGAAGTATACACATTGTCAGGTGTTGAATGACTGTCAGTCTGTGCAAATTAGCTAGTAATGGCTGACATGAAGCGACAGCTGGGAGGGAGTGCAGTGTGGAATGTTAATATCTGACAGGCAATCATTTTCAGCTGGGATAGAGAGGAGTGTGGAATGTTGGTATCTGACTGGTAGGGAATGTTAGCTGGATGGAGAGCAGTGTGGAATGTTAGAATCTGGTAGGCATGGAGTGGCAGTTGGGATGGAGAGCAGTGTATAAAGTTAATATCTGGTTGGTAGGGAGTGTTAGCTGGATGGAGAGCAGGGTGGAATGCTAGTATCTGTCAGGCAGGGAGTGGCAGGTTGGATGTAGAGTACTGTGGGATGTTAGTATGTGGCTGCAGGGGACTGGTAGGTGGGAAAGACAGGAGTGTGGAAGTTTAGTGTCTGGCTGGTAGGCAGTGGCAGATTGGTGGGAGAGTAGTGTGGAATGTTGGTATCTGTCTGGCATGCCTCGCTGTACTGTCTAATTTGCATAAACTAACAAATAATTAAAACTAAATATCCCATAAACCATTGTTTTAAATAAAAAATATGTTATACAACAAACATGCGATTTTGAAAGTTCTTTAACCCCTTAACGACATGTGCCGTACTATGACCGTCACGGTCCTTGAAATACTTAAGGACCGATGACGGTCATGGTACGTCACGTACTTTTTACTTACGTCGCTCTACCGGGAGCGCTTTAAGTAAAAATGGGGCCTGAAATTGACCGATCCAAGATCGGAGCGATCTCTATCAGGCCCCAAAGTGACGCGCCGATACACGCAACAGGTCACGTGTACCGGCGCGTCGACGTGGTTCAATGCGGTCATTATGGGACGGAAATGTCCCAGGACCGCCAGTCTCTAAGGGGTTAAAAATCACATTTTCTTTTTTTTTAGTGACAGTTCCAAGTTGACTATTAATCCTTTGAGTGCCAAAGAGGTATCCAACTCATTGCTTCGCAATGCTTGGATAACTCTCTGGCAATCAAAGGGTTAACCTGCTCTTTATTAGTCCAGTTTAGTGTAACTAACCATTTTAAAGTCTTAATAACACCATTGGCTGGTGCAAAAAAAACAAACAAACAAACAAACAAAAAACAAACAAACTATACCATCTGTGGTTCGTGAGGACAGACTCTATCATACCTCTCACGTGTCCCTCTTTAGGAGATATTAGGGGTACATACCTCCCAAGTGTTCATCTTTAGGAGATATTAGAGGTACATTCCTCTCACGTGTCCTTCTTTAGAAGATATTAGGGGTCCATACCTCCCAAGTGTCCCTCTTTAGGAGATATTGGGGGTCCATATCTCCCAAGTGTTCTCTTTAGGAGATATTGGGGGTCCATACCTCTCACGTGTCCCTCTTTAGGAGATATTAGGGGTCCATACCTCTCACGTGTCCCTCTTTAGGAGATATTAGGGGTACATACCTCCCAAGTGTTCATCTTTAGGAGATATTAGAGGTACATTCCTCTCACGTGTCCTTCTTTAGAAGATATTAGGGGTCCATACCTCCCAAGTGTCCCTCTTTAGGAGATATTGGGGGTCCATATCTCCCAAGTGTTCTCTTTAGGAGATATTGGGGGTCCATATCTCCCAAGTGTTCTCTTTAGGAGATATTAGGGGTCCATACCTCTCACGTGTCCCTCTTTAGGAGATATTAGGGGTACATTCCTCTCACGTGTCCTTCTTTAGAAGATATTAGGGGTCCATACCTCCCAAGTGTCACTCTTTAGGAGATATTGGGGATCCATATCTCCCAAGTGTCCTCTTTAGGAGATATTAGGGGTCCATACCTCTCATGTGTCCCTCTTTAGGAGATATTAGGGGCTCATACCTCTCACGTGTCCTTCTTTAGAAGATATTAGGGGTCCATACCTCCCAAGTGTCCTTCTTTAGGAGATATTGGGGGTTCATACCTCCCAAATGTCCCTCTTTAGTAGATATTAGGGCTCCATACCGCCCAAGTGTCCTCTTTAGGAGATATTAGGTGTCCATACATCTCACGTGTCCCTCTTTAGGAGATATTAGGGGTACATTCCTCTCACGTGTCCTTCTTTAGAAGATATTAGGGGTCCATACCTCCCAAGTGTCCCTCTTTAGGTGCTATTGGGGGTCCATACCTCCCAAGTGTCCCTCTTTAGGAGATATTGGGGTCCATACCTCCCAAGTGTCCCTCTTTAGGAGATACTAGCAACATGGGACGGCGTTGCCCGTCATGTTATGACCATTGGGCGCACGTGTTTGAAATGCAGACACACTGATAAACACAGACATATGCAGCATACAGGCAGACACATACCATACATCCCAAGTGTCCCTCTTTGAGGGCCAAATCCCTCTGTCCCTCTTTCCCACCCTGTTGTCCCTCTTTTTAGGAGGTCAGACTGTGTGCAGGGCCGGCTCCACCTATAGGCGAGGTAGGCGCCGGCCTAGGGCGCACACGTACTGGGGGCACGGGCATGCAGCGGAGAAGAGCTGCGCCCACACACCACGCCAGGAACCACAACACAGTCAGGTCTGTGTTGCTACAGTGCTCCCTCATCTGGTCGGATCTTTAGTAATGCAGAGCGCGCTGGGAGTCATGATCTCCAGCCGCGCTCTGCATTACTGAAGAGAAGACTGCGCGGGAGATACAGGTATGTGATGGGGGGCAAGTTGGAGCTGAGGGGGCATAGTGGAGCTGAGGGGGCAAGTTGGAGCAGATGTGGGGCAAAGTGGAGATGATGGGGGCAAGTTGGAGCTGTTAGGGGAAAGCTGGAGCTGAGGGGGCATAGTGGAGCTGGTGGTGGCAAGTTGGAGATGATGGGGGCAAGTTGGAGCTGATGAGGGTCAAAGTGGAGCTGATGAGGGTCAAAGTGGAGCTGAGGGGGGGCAAGTTGGAGCTGAGGGGGGGCAAGTGGAGCTGAGGGGGGGCAAAGTGGAGCTGGTGGGGCAAGTTGGAGCGGATGGGGGGGCAAGTTGGAGCGGATGGGGGCAAGTTGGAGCTGCTGGGGGCATAGTGGAGCTGATAGTGGAAAGTTGGAGCTGAGAGGGCATAGTGGAGCTGGTGGGGGCAAGTTGGAGCGGATGGGGGGCAAAGTGGAGCGGATGGGGGGCAAAGTGGAGCTGATGGGGGGCAAAGTGGAGCTGATGGGGGTAAGTTGGAGAGGATGGGGGGCAAAGTGGAGCTGATGGGGGTAAGTTGGAGCTGAGGGGGTAAAGTGAAGCTGAGGGGGCAAGTTGGAGCTGAGGGGGGGCAAGTGGAGCTGAGGGGGGGCAAGTTGGAGCGGATGGGGGCAAGTTGGAGCTGCTGGGGGCATAGTGGAGCTGATAGTGGAAAGTTGGAGCTGAGAGGGCATAGTGGAGCTGGTGGGGGCAAGTTGGAGCGGATGGGGGGCAAAGTGGAGCGGATGGGGGGCAAAGTGGAGCGGATGGGGGGCAAAGTGGAGCTGATGGGGGTAAGTTGGAGAGGATGGGGGGCAAAGTGGAGCTGATGGGGGTAAGTTGGAGCTGAGGGGGTAAACTGAAGCTGAGGGGGCAAAATGGAGCTGGTGGGGGCACGTTGGAGCTGATGGGGGCAAGTTGGAGTTGATAGGGGCAAAGTGGAGCTGGTGGGCCAAAGTGAAGCTGATAAGGGGCAAGTTGGAGCTGGTGGGGGGCATCTCTTACAGGCATCTCCAGAACAGGGGCAGAGTGGCTCAGGGGGCAGAGAGAGGACAATCATGAAAAGAGGTTGGGTATAAGTAGGCAGGGTATAAAGGGGTGGGACACAAGGGGCGGAGCGAAATGGGCGGCAAAATTAGGTTTTGCCTAGGGTGGCAAGAATCCTTGCACCAGCCCTGACTGTGTGGTGTGTATTACTTTGCTCTACAGCAATAAAGCAATAAACTTCAGTATATGTGTGTATACATTAGTCTGTGCAAATAAAATACTTTGGTCTTGAACTAAATCATTTATTCAGTTACATAAATAGCCAGTAATAGGTCATGAAATAACCTAAAAATTCTTACTAATGCCCCGCCCACCAGCCACACCCCCAATAATATTACCTAAAACTAACGTGTCCCTCTTTGGCCCTGTGAAATGTTGGGAGGTATGCACATACACACAGTGAGAGGCAGAAACATGCAAAAGACATGTACACACAGACACACTGGAGATGCACATATGGACACACATATGTAACAGAGATGTACACACACAGACACGCAACATATATGAGCAGAAACACATGTGCTCATGAGTTGTGTACCCCTGTGGCACTCAAAGGGTTAAGGTATAGAGAGGCATGTGAGAGTTAAATAGCAGTGGTAAGTGTGTTCATACCTGGGAACACTGACTTGTGAAGTCCCTAGAGGGGACTGATGTGGTGCTGATGTGGAGAGACAAATGGGGCAATCTGGGTTAAAAGTGGGTGGGGCTTAATCGCGAGTAGGGGGCGGGGCTTAACATAAATGTGAAAAAGTGTTAGTAATAGGCTGGGGAAGGAGGAGAAGTGGGAGGGGAATGCAAGTTTACAGTGTGAGGGGTTTGAACACACTCCATGAGGGGTAAAACTTGATACAGAACCCTGTGGCAGTCAGTGGGTTAAGTGTGAATCTGATGGCTGTCTGTCCTGTGTCTTGCATGGCAAATGGTGACAGTGAAGAAGTAATTCAGCAATGAGGGCCTACCTTAACCCTTTGAGTGCCATTTTGTTCCCCTGCTGATGCAGCACCATTCAGTGGCTTTACTACAGGTCCTGCTGAGGCCACTGGGAGTCAAGGTGAGTGACTGTGTGTCAGCCATCTTTCTTTCTGGCTTTGTGTGTGTGTATGGGTGTTTGGTGCTGTGTGAGTGAGGCATGTATGTGTTATACCTGGGAATTTTTACTTGTGGAGTCCCTCATGTGGTGCTGATGTGGAGAGAGCAATGGGGCAATCTGGGTTAAAAGGGGGTGGGGCTTAATCGCGAGTAGGGGGCGGGGCTTAACATAAATATGGAAAAGTGTTAGTAATAGGCTGGGGAAGGAGAAGTGTGAGAGAAATGCAAGTTTACAGTGTGAGGAGTTTGAACACACTCCCTGAGGGGTAAAACTTGATATACAACCCTGTGGCAGTCAGTGGGTTAAGTGTGAATCTGATGGCTGTCTGTCCTGTGTCTTGCATGGCAAATGATGACAGTGAAGAAATAATTGAGCAATGAGGACCTACCTTAACCCTTTGAGTGCAATTTTGTTCCTCTGGTGCTGCACCACAGGTCCTGCTGAGGCCTCTGGGAGTCAGGGTGAGTGACTGTGTGTGTGTGTGTGTCAGCCATATGTATTTCTGGCTTTATGTGTGTATGTGGTGTATGTGGTGCTGTGTGTGTGAGTGGGGGCATGTCTGCTTGGTGCTGTGTGAGTGGGGCATGTGTGTGTTTGTGTGGTGCTGTGTGAGTGGGGCATGTGTGTGTGTTTGTGTGGTGCTGTGCGAGTGGGGCATGTGTGTTTGTCTGTGGTGTAGGAGCAAGTGGCGGCCATATTGTTTTTTTCTGACTTTGATAGTGGTGGGCGGGCTGCATAGTGGGGGCGGGCCAACTCCCTGCATGATTGAATCACCCAATGGGAACAGTAACTCCTCCTTAATACCACCCCTGGGTGTGTTTTGGCAGGCACAAAGTCTTCTTTTATATATATAGATTAGGGGTCATATCTCCCACGTGTCCCTCTTTAGGAGATATTAGAGGTCCGTACCTCCCAAGTGTCCCTCTTTAGGAGATATTAGGGCTCCACACCTCCTAATTGTCCCTGTTTAGGAAATATTAGGGGTCCATACCTCCCAATTGTCTCTGTTTAGGCAGTATTAGGGATATATACCTCCCAAGTGTCCCTCTTTAGGAGATATTAGGGGTCCATACCTTCCAAGTGTTCCTCTTTAGGATATATTAGGGGCTCATACCTCCCAAATGTCCCTCTTTAGTAGATATTAGGGCTCCATACCGCCCAAGTGTCCTCTTTAGGAGATATTAGGGGTCCATACATCTCACGTGTCCCTCTTTAGGAGATATTAGGGGTACATTCCTCTCACGTGTCCTTCTTTAGAAGATATTAGGGGTCCATAACTCCCAAGTGTCCCTCTTTAGGTGATATTGGGGGTCCATACCTCCCAAGTGTCCCTCTTTAGGAGATATTGGGGGTCCATACCTCCCAAGTGTCCCTCTTTAGGAGATATTAGGGGTCATATCTCCCACGTGTCCCTCTTTAGGAGATATTAGGGGTCCGTACCTCCCAAGTGTCCCTCTTTAGGAGATATTAGGGGTCCACACCTCCTAATTGTCCCTGTTTAGGAAATATTAGGGGTCCATACCTCCCAATTGTCTCTGTTTAGGCAATATTAGGGATACATACCTCCCAAGTGTCCCTTTTTAGGAGATATTAGGGGTCCATACCTTACAAGTGTCCTTCTTTAGGAGATATTAGGGATCCATACCTCACAAATGTCTCTCTTTATGAGATATTAGGGGTCCTTCAACACATCACATACAGGAGGACAGACACTGGAGGACATCACATGCAGGAGGACAGACACTGCAGAACATCACACACAGGAGGGCAGACATTCACATGCAGGAAGACCGACACTGCAGGATATCACACGCAGGAGGACAGACACGGTAGGAGATCACACACACAGGAGGACAGACACTGCAAGAGATCATAGACTCACAAAATGAAGCAGGACACAAAGTGCACCGGTGCGCAATGCATTGTGTTACCTATCTTACTGCCACTCAAAGGGTTAAGCATTGTTTAGAATTAAAAAGACGGGCAATGCCGTCCCATGCTGCTAGTTTGTTTATAAATTAGTCTGTGTGAATAAAATACTTTGGTCTTGTTCTAAATCATTTATTCAGTTACACAAAGAGGTGACAACAGGCCATGAAATAACCAAAATAGTATCGGTAATGTGCCGCCCACCAGCCACGTACCCAGCAACACCACCTAAAACAGAAGTATCTCTCTTTGACCATTTGAAATTTGGGAAAAACCAAAATGGTGGTCAGTTTGCCTATTTACACACAGAAGAAATGTAGACATTACTGCTTCCCCCATGTGACACAGCAGTAATTTCAGTTTTCACTTGGTCAGCTGTATGTAACTTTTGGCAAGTTGGAGGCTACAACTCCAATTATTCCCGACCAGACAACAGCTGGTTGGGAATGATGGGAGCTGTAATCTCCATCAGCTGGACTGCCAAAGGTTGTGGACTACTGCATTAGTCAGAGAAGTAATAGTGCTTCAATACAAAAAGAGACACATTCTTCTGATGATGTACGCTTCACGTGATGTAGATCTCAAGGGACAAGGGGAATATGGCCTCCAAAACAAACACAATTCAAATATTTTTCCCATACAAATATGTTGGAAAAATCTCTAAGCTCTAGAAGGAAATACAACAAATGTGGCACGTTTCCCAAAAATCACAGCATAAAAGTAGCAAACAGGAAGTATATGGACCTCAGACAAGGCTATTATCATCTCATCTAGTTGTTTTCTGGCATCAAACCCCATTGCTTTCCGCTTTGAGCCTTGCAAATAAAGAAATATATCATACCTCCCAAATGTCCCTCTTTAGGAGATATTAAGGGTCTATACCCCCCCAGGGTCCCTCTTTAGGAGATATTAGGGGTCCATACCTCCCAAGTGCCCCTTTTTAGGAGATAATAGGGTTCCATACCTCCTATGTGTCCCTCTTTAGGAGATTTTAAGGGTCTATACCCCCCAAGTGTCCCTCTTTAGGAGATATTAAGGGTCTATACCGCACAAGTGTCCCTCTTTAGGAGATATTAGGGGTCCATACCTCCCAAGTGCCCCTTTTTAGGAGATAATAGGGTTCCATACCTCCTATGTGTCCCTCTTTAGGAGATATTAAGGGTCTATACGCCCCAAGTGTCCCTCTTTAGGAGATATTAAGGGTTTTTACCCCCCAAGTGTCCCTCTTTAGGAGATATTAAGGGTCTGTGCCCCCCCCCAAGTGTCCCTCTTTAGGAGATATTAGGTGTCCATACCTCCCAAGTGTCCCTCTTTAGGAGATATTAGGGGTCCATACCTCCCAAGTGTCCCTCTTTAGGAGATATTAGGGGTCCGTACCTCCCAAGTGTCCCTCTTTAGGAGATATAAGGGATCCATACCTCCCAAGTGTCCCTGTTTAGGAGATATAAGGGGTCCGTACCTCCAAAATGTCCCTCTTTAGGAAATATAAGGGGTCCATACCTCAAAAATGTCTCTCTTTAGGAGATAATAAGGTTCCATACCTCCCATGTGTCCCTCTTCAAGAAATATTAGGGGTACATACCTCCCAAGTGTCCCTCTTAAGGAAATACTAAGGGTACATATCTTCTAAGTGTCCCACTTTACGACATATTAGGTGTCCATACATCCCAAGTGTCCCACATTAGGAGATATTCAGGGTACATCCTCACAAGTATCCCTCTTTAGGTGTGATATTAGTGGGTACATACCTCCCAGTTGTCCCTCTTTATGTGATATTAGAGGTCCATACCTCCCAAGTGTCTCTTTGTAGGAGATAGTAACATAGTAAATTAGGTTGCATAAAGACACAAGTCCATCAAGTTCAACCTTTGCCTCATACCCTAGTGACATGAGAACTGTATAGCTTTCCTGCTACCAAATAAGACAGTCTTTATCAGACCTTCATGATTTGCCTATTAATATACAGTATAACCCTCTATGTTCCCTTTTGAAAGAAATGTATCTAAACTTCTCTTAAATGTATCCATTGTATCTGCCATAACCACCTCCTTGGGCAAGAAATTCCACATTTAACAGACCTTAGTGTAAAAAAAACCCTTCCTTTGCTGAAGTCTAAACCTCCTTTCCTCTAATCTCAAGGGGTGTCCCCTTGTCACCTGATCAGGCCTTGGAATGAATATCTCACAGCAGAGATCCTTGTATTGACCTCTCATATACTTGTCCATTGTGATAAGATCTCCTCTTAATCGTCTTTTTTCTAGAGTAAATAAACCAAGTTCGTCTAGTCGTTCTTCATACATTCAGACCTCCTTTCCCTTAATTATTTTTGTTGCTCTTCGCTATACTCTCCAGTTCTAGTATATCCTTTTTCAGAACTGGTGCCTAAAACTGTACTGTATATTCGAGGCGAGATATTAGGGATCCATACCTCCGAAGTGTCACTCTTTAGGAGATATTGGGGATCCATATCTCCCAAGTGTCCTCTTTAGGAGATATTAGGGGTCCATACCTCTCATGTGTCCCTCTTTAGGAGATATTAGGGGCTCATACCTCTCACGTGTCCTTCTTTAGAAGATATTAGGGGTCCATACCTCCCAAGTGTCCTTCTTTAGGAGATATTGGGGGTTCATACCTCCCAAATGTCCCTCTTTAGTAGATATTAGGGCTCCATACCGCCCAAGTGTCCTCTTTAGGAGATATTAGGTGTCCATACATCTCACGTGTCCCTCTTTAGGAGATATTAGGGGTACATTCCTCTCACGTGTCCTTCTTTAGAAGATATTAGGGGTCCATACCTCCCAAGTGTCCCTCTTTAGGTGCTATTGGGGGTCCATACCTCCCAAGTGTCCCTCTTTAGGAGATATTGGGGGTCCATACCTCCCAAGTGTCCCTCTTTAGGAGATATTAGGGGTCATATCTCCCACGTGTCCCTCTTTAGGAGATATTAGAGGTCCGTACCTCCCAAGTGCATACCCTTCTGGCACTCAAAGGTTTAACATTAACGGACCTTGGCCCGTGTACACAGGTTTTTACACTAGTAATTTTATAATGCTTCACACACCCTTCATTGGTTCTGGCATCATATCCTATCATAGTGATGGGATCTGAGAACATCCTTTCCTTTCAGTACAATTTAGACAATGTCAAGCTTATTCTGCTCTCCTTAAGTTCGTTATTCTTAAACTCAATGTAATATTTATTGAAACACACAAATTGGACAGTAAACACACACTTGCTTGTCTTAGATGACTCACCATAGAGCTGTAGAATACAACCATTTAACATCTGTATGGAAAGCCGTCCAATTACATCATGGTTGATAAAGATTGTAATCCAATGCAGGTCATCCATTTATATACCAGGGAACTCTCGGGGTTTGACCTTGAGACTCAAGGTTTTGACCCATATCTTAGTGTCCGTGTTAGCCGTAGTAATACAAGAAGCAAATATAGTCAATTTGATACTTTTATTGGCTAACTAAGCAGATTTAGGATGCAAACTTTCTAGATCTCTTAGGTCTCCTCAGATGTGTACTTGTATTTAAGAGAGATGTTTTCATATGTATCTGTATAACATGCCTGAGGAAGAGACCTGAGAAGTCTTGAAAGCTTGCATCCTAAATCTGCTTAGTTAGCCAATAAAGGTATCAACTTACCTATATTTGCCTTCAGTGACAACTGCTGTCTCATCTGCACCAAGTAACTGATTATATAGTCCCTAGATTGCTGTCATTTCTACCAGTAAGAAAGAGGAGATGTCCTGCTTCTCTTCTGTATGTTCAGGCAGTGAAAACTCTTAAAGGGATAGTAATGTTTATAATAAAAGCAGCTCCAATTAATCTTCATAGTATTTGGGCCATGGAGAGTGTTATTTCAATACTGTCAGAGTTGTAGTTCAAGAGTAATTGAATGATAAAGTATCTCCCTCCCCCCCTTTTACTGATGTAACATTGCTCAGCTCAGAGCAGTAGGGAGGTGTCCAAGTGGATTGCAGAAAGGGACAATCTTCGATTAACATCTGGAAAAAACATGAAAAACCTGTCAAGGGGGGCATGGCTTTCATTGTTCTCATAAGAAGATTGTCCCTTGCTGTGACCTGTCTGGTCTGTGGACCAGATTCCACATCTGAGGGGAGGTGTCTTACACTAGGTAAAAGGGATGGGAGGGGGATACTTTATCATTCAATTACTCTTGTACTACAACTCTGACAGTATTGATATAACACTCTCCAGGGCCCAAATACTATGAAGATTAATTGGAGCTGCTGTTTTTGTGAAACATTACCATCCCTTTAAGTTACAGCATGTTCCGTGAGGACCGATATGAGCACCTCCCGATTACAGCAAGCAGGGACATATCTCCTGAAATCTACGTTCTGGGGACTTTAAAGTGGAACTTTCACATCTATTGTTCATGCTCCCATGTGAAATAAAAAGCAAAAATAAGTATAAGTTGTGTATTATTATTTTTTTAAATCGCTGTGTTTTATAAGAAAATTGCTTACACAGTTGACAGTATGATGTTACCTGAAGTACAAGCCATACCAGAGGCATCTAATTACAGTGCTGGCTGCCACCTATATCAATGCCTGCCCCCCCCCACCTATAATACAAAGTGCACATTGTTCTTGATAGTGCATGCTGAGCATCAGCCCCCGAGAGAAGGGACGGACAGACAGACAGGGATTAGGATGGGGAAGCGCTGGTAATCATCCTCTACGTTGTCAAGATGGCAGCTCTCGCCCTCACCAACGCCCTCCAGTAGTAAGTTTATGTAAAACATTGGAAAACATTTTGGCACAGAACACATATACACAGAGGTGGATTGCAGGGGAATACCAGCCCGGGCATTTTATTTTTTAAAGCAGTCAACTAGCTGCACCGACGTCCATATCGACGCCCCCCTGTGGTCCCTGTGCGGCATGGGAGAGCAGGTACCAGTATATTATGTCATACCGTGGCGCTCTGCATTAACACGAAACGCGAAGGCTGTCACAGAGATTGCCTGTGGCAACACAGACCTCTCCTTCAAAATACAGTGGGACATTGAGGTGAGACCCTCTGATCTTCCACACCGGCCCATGATCTAGCGGCCCACAGGGGGATGCCCAATCCCCCGACAGGACAATCCGCCCATGCATGTACACATTTAAAAATATTGTGGTGGAGGAGGGGTGCTTGAAGTAGGTGAACGTTCCACTTTAAGGGTTAAAGGGGATGTATAACCTTATAAAAAGCTGTTACCATTCACTTTGTGAATAAAAGTTATTATATGAAAGCTGAGGGTTTTTTTTTTAGAAAAATCTAAATACTTTTAAAGATATTCCATTTAGAAGCGCAGAAGAGCTTTGCCAATCAGAGCGTGTCCCATTATTCTGACAGGTAAAGCTCCTCCCCCCTATCTCCCAGCTGCCCCAGGGAGCGCGTCCATGCTTCCCTTTGGTGTGCTGTGAACGGCTCCTATCTTTACATCAAGCTCCGGTTAGTATTATACTGAGGTTGCAACCTCAGTATAATGCTAATCAGAGCTTGCTGTAACGTTAGGAGCCATTCACAGCACACCAAAGGGAAGCATGGACGCGCTCCCTGGGGCAGCTGGGAGATAGGGGGGAGGAGAAATACAACACTCTGAAGATCTGTGATGAGCACATAATGCTGAAGTACACATCACATAATTTGGGATATCTTTAAAAGTATTTAGATTTTTTTTTTTTAAAACTCAGCTTTCATATAATAGCTTTAATTACCAAAGTGGATGGCAACACCATTTTATAAGGTGATACATCCGCTTTAATATTTCAAAGATCTCAGGGTCGGTTCATTTTGAAACTTCCCATTTGGAAGAGGAGTCTATGAGGAAGTGTGCGGACCCATGTGAAAAGCTTTAGACACGCACTGTGTGGTTCTGCATCTCTGTGGTGAGTTGTCTAATACAGAGCATGTTAGATTACTGTCCAGTGTGTGCTTTTCAATACATATTATATTCATTTTAAGAATAATGACGTTCATTAAGAAGTGCAGGTAAACCTTGCCATTGCCTTTCCATTGCAGACGCAGCCATGGCTCGCAGACCCAAGAAGCATTTGAAGCGCGTTGCAGCACCCAAGCATTGGATGTTGGATAAACTGACTGGTGTCTTTGCTCCACGTCCATCCACTGGTCCCCACAAGCTACGAGAGTGTCTGCCCCTGATCATTTTCCTAAGGAACTGTCTGAAGTATGCTTTGACTGGGGATGAGGTGAAGAAGAATTGTATGCAGCGCTTCATTAAGATCGATGGCAAGGTTCGCACAGACATCACATACCCTGCTGGCTTCATGGATGTCATCAGCATTGATAAAACTGGTGAACATTTCCATCTTGCGTATGATACCAAGGGCCGGTTTGCAGTGCACAGGATCACAGCGGAAGAGGCCAAGTATAAATTGTGCAAGGTGAGAAAGACATGGGTGGGAACCAAAGGAATCCCTCACGTGGTGACCCATGATGCCCGTACTGTCCGCTACCCTGACCCTCTGATCAAGGTTAATGACACCATCCAGATTGACCTTGAAACTGGCAAAATAACAGACTTTATCAAGTTTGATACTGGTAAACTCTGTATGATGACTGGAGGAGCTAACTTGGATAGAACTAAAACCTGTGCTGTCTCACCCCCAGCAATGCAGTCTGAGAACCATGATCTCCAGAGATGGAGTAACACCTGAGGTGCCCCTAGGCCAGGAACTCTAGGTGCCATAGCTCCACCTATGACCACACCCCTCTCCTCACATGGCCACACCCCCAGTCCAATCCACTGTTTCCTGGCACAGAAAATACCACAATAAGCAAAGTAAAAAAAAGGCTTTAACCTCTTGGTTGCTAAATTGATCTCCAAAGCATTGCGTTTTAGTGTTAATTACCGGGTTACCAGTGAGAGACTGATTCTCCAGCGGTGGTGAGTTTCCTGTGAAATTCCACCCACTTCTCCTCCTTCCCACCCTGTTCCTCCCACTTCTTCTCCTTTCCATCCTGTTCCTCCCATTTCCCACCCACTTTTCCTCCTTCCCATCCTGTTCCTCCCACTTCCCTCCCACTTCTCCTCCTTCCCACCCTGTTCCTCCCACTTCTCCTCCTTTCCATCCTGTTCCTCCCACTTCCCACCCACTTTTCCTCCTTCCCATCCTGTTCCTGCCACCTCCCACTCACTTCTCCTCCTTCCCACCCTGTTCCTCCCACTTCCCTCCCACTTCTCCTCCTTCCCACCCTGTTCCTCCCACTTCTCCTCATTTCCATCCTGTTCCTCCCACTTCCCACCCACTTCTCCTCCTTCCCACCCTGTTCCTCCCACTTCCCACCCACTTCTCCTCCTTCCCACTCTGTTCCTCCCACTTCCCGCCCACTTCTCCTTCTTCTCACCATTTTCCTCCAACTTCCCTCCCACTTCTCCTTCCCACCCTGTTCCTCCCACTTCTCCTATTTCCCATCTGTTCCTGCCACTTCCCTCTCACTTCTACCCCTTCTCACCCAGTTCCTACCACTTCTCCTCCTTTCCACCCTGTTCCTCCCACTTCCCCTCCTTCCCACCCTTTTCCTCCCACTTCCAACCCACTTCTCCTCCTTCCCACCCTGTTCTGCCCACTTCTCCTCCTTCCCATACTGGTCCTCCCACTTCCCTCCCACTTCTCCTCCTTTTCACCCTGTTCCACCCACTTCCCTCCCACTACTCCTCCTTCCCATCCTGTTCCTCCCATTTCCATCCCACTTCTCCTGTTCTGCGCACTTCAAGGGACAGGAATGTCCCAGAAAAAAATATTTCGCATTTTGTTGTGCTTAAAAAGCTGAAATGAATGCAAAAAACCTTATCTCTCAAACCGCTGTGGTTTGAGAGATATCTGCATTCAAAGTTTGCTATTTCCTGCTGTCAGATGTAAAGCTGTCAGCAGGAGATCCGTGTCGGCCGACACGAGGAGGCTCTTCAGCAGAGCCGCAATTGTGTTATCTAAAACGAATTACTTCATTGGAATGGTCTACAAAGTGTGCTTGCAAACCAGGCACACTTTGTAGACCTTTCCAGTGAAGTCATTCTTTTTAAATAATGCGATTGAAGCTCTGCTGCAGAGCCGCCAGTTGGTCCCCGGACAGGATTCCCTTGCAGTCAGCACAGCGCTGACGTCAGGGAAAGGGGAGGGAGGGAGGAACTTTGAATGCGTATGTCTCTCAAACCATAGCGGTTTGAGAGATAGGGTTTTTTGCATTCAATTCAACTTTTTAAGCACAACAAAATGCTAAATATCTTTTCTTGGACATTACTCTCCCTTTCACACCCGATTCTCCTCCTTCCCACCCTGTTCCACTGCTTCCCTAGCACTTCTCCAGCATCCCACCCTGTTATACCCACTTCCCTCGCACTTCTCCTCCTTGCAGCCCTCTTCCACCCACTTCTCCTTCTTCCCACCCTGTTCCTCCCACTTCTCCTCCTTCCCACCTTGTTCCTCCCACTTTATGACAAATTGATGACAAACCTTGCCCACCCTATTAAGCTCCACCCCTCTATGATGCAAATCATGTCATTTACAAGCCATTGATTGGAGCACATAAGTCCTCTCCAGGGGCTCAAGCGGATGAAATTCCCAGGTATGACTATCAACATTGGGCCATATGGATAAATTCAAAGTGGAGCAATTCTGGTGCAACCCATCTACTATAAGGGACAAATTAACCATTTCCATAGAGTTTAACAGTGTTTTAACCACGTGAATGATTGAGACAATTCAAGAGAATAAAATTAGCATTTAAAGTGTAACTACCACCAGAGGTATAGTTGCTCTGCAATAATTAGGCAGGTGGCGACTAGCTTAATAATAGTTATGTTACCTCTCACTACGACACGATTCTACAGAAATCCTTAGTCTTCCGAGCTCGGAAGCCAGGCATCATGGCAGACATCTTGTCTGCGCCCCTGCGCTGTCAGTCCCGGTCTCTATTAAAAAGCATTACACTGTCCTGATCAGTGCCGGAAGGGACTGATGGCGCAGAAGCACAGATTACACTAGCCAGTCAGTCTCAGAAGATTAAGGGTTTCTGTAGAATCGTGTCATTGTGAGAGGTAATATAACTATTATTAACCCCTTAATGATCGGCGCGCGCGCAGCCGCCACTTGGTGACCACAGGGTTTTTTTTTTATTACTACTTCCGGTTCAGGGCGTCCGGGGAGGTGTGCAGCTGCGCCGGGAGCCCTGAATTCCATGATGTGCCAGGACCGTCACTGGTCCTTAAAGGAGCAGTAAACTTTTTTTTATGAAAAAATATATATTGTAGGGATTTTCCTATTTAGTAAAATAAGGGTACTCCCACTGCTAAGAGATTTATATTTCCAGAGTTATTACAGTTTAAACCCATGTTTTTTTACATTAGCAGTGCCCTCTAGTGGTCAGATTCTAATTAGATTTCCTGTTAGTTTCTAATGGAGAGGAAAGTCAGATACATACAGTTCTCCATAGAATGTGATAGAAACTGCTGAGTCACTTCCTGTCAGAACTATCAGGAAGTAAACACAGTAAATTCATTTCCTGTCAGTTAGAACTATCAGGAAGTAAACACAGTAAATTCACTTCCTGATTATTTAAACTGCTATAAATTTTTGAATAAAACATCTGACAACAGTGGGAGTGACCTTGTTTTATTCAGCAGGAAATGCTCTGTAAAATGTTTTTATCATAAAAAAAGTTTAGTGCTCTTTTAAGTGCCGGACCAGCCTGATGGTCCGGGTACGTCATCGGACGCGAAGGGGTAAAGCTAGTTGCCACCTGCCTAATTATTGCAGGGCGACTTTACCTCTGGTGGTAGTTCCGCTTTAAGTCATGGGAGATTTCTATTGCTCCCCTACTCTGCTTTTGTCCGTGCCCCAGAATTGCTCCACTGTGAATTTATAAATTCAGTGCAATGTCCTATAAATTCTATGTACTGAATCAATCCTATGATTCCCAGGGGAAAGGTGCAATGCATTGTTTTTCCCTCTCAGCTCTGGCACTCAAAGGTTTAATAACCAAGAACAAGCCTTGCTGCCTGGAGGTTATTAGTACAACTCAGTGCCGTGCTGGAAATTCTAAATGCGGAAGGGACTAAAGTAACCCGTTCTCTCCACCCAGACCTCTCATTCCCACGCTGATGTTGGAAGGATTCACGTAGTTCCTTACATGCTTTTAATTTCACAGTATTCAGCAGCAGATTCCCATCTTTTTATAATTTTCAAAACTCTAATCTGTAGTTGTTCTTTAAGAGTCCTTTAACGTTATTATCCAGTGCGAGAACGTCACGGATACATGAAAAGGGTGGTTTAACCCTTTAATGCCTACAGGGCAGTGCGACACGTTGTGAAGCAATGCGATATGAACCATTCTGGTCCTTAATGGGTTAAAGCACCAAAAAAAAAGACATCAACTGGCCTGTTTTGACCCCTCGATGAGCAATGTCTTGCACACCCTTTCTAGTCCTCAAGGGGTTAATTTTACTTGCTGTTAGTCACACTCGGACAGATGCGCTAAAAAAAAAAAAAAGAACTGGAGAGATTTTGGGGTGCACCAACTGTACCACAGAGGAGAAATTAACGTTCCTGTTGATTTAAACGTGACGTTTAACCCCTTAAATGCTGCATAGATCTCCCACACATTGCAAAACAATGGCCTCTGTAGCACTCAACGGGACAGAAATCCTTTTTAAAGGGATAGTAATACTTTGTTTTAACTTTATTTTATTTTGTAGGCATTAAAAAAACATGAAGAATGATATGTCTCATCTCTCAAACCTTTATGGTTTGAGAGATATTCACAAGCAAAGTTTCCCCTCCCGCCCCTTTTACCTAGTGTAAGCCATCTCTTCTCAGATGTGGAATGCAGTCCATAGACCAGACAGATAACAGAAGGGGACAATCTTCTTCCTATGAGAACAATGAAAGCCCTGCCCCCCTTGACAAGCTTTTCAGGTTTTTCCCTTTTCTTAATTGAAGATTGTCCCTCTCTGCCGTCTACCTGGGCACCTCCCTTCTGATCTGGCTGAGCATTGTTACATCAGTAAAAGGGGCGGGAGGAGGACACTTTGTAATTGAATTACTCTTGAACTACAACTCTGACAGAATTGAAATAACACTCTCCAAAATCCAAATACTATGATGATTAATTAGAGCTGCTTTTATTATGAAACATTACTATCCCTTTAAATCAGAGTTAACCCTTTGAGTACCAGAGGGGTACGCAATGCGTTGCGTACCCCTCTGGCACTCAAAGTGTTAATTAGCTTTTGTCCGCTGCGGTGCATTTTCTCCCCAAAAAAATTGCACCAGATTAGATTAGACTCAAAATATTTATGCTGGAGTGGTGTCCAAATCATTAAGAGACACTCTGCAGGAGACCTGTCTATCATCTGTTGGTTACAGTGAATTTTTTATAAATAATTTTTCAAACTGATACACAGAAAAAACTACTTAGAGTGTCACCTGTCACCTTCAATTGTTTTTTACATATTTGAAAACTTCGTTTAAAACTGCCTTTCTGTCATGTTAAAGCGGAACGACCGCCCAATAAGAATATTGCCCCACATAATTGCCCATCTGGTGAGTAGCTGCTCAGTAGCGCTAATCGCCAGAATTATTACCGAATTAAAGAGAAATCGCTATTCTTCCCGGACTGACAGCAGGACGGAGAGCGGACATCTTGCCCTAGTGACGTCCTCCTGCCTGCGCTGTCAGTCCCTTTTGGAGCCGAAGAAGATTATCCCCTGCTGTTATCTGTCTGGTCTATGGACTGGATTCCACATCTGAGAAGAGATGGCTTACACTAGGTAAAAGGGGCGGGAGGGGAAACTTTGCTTGTGAATATCTCTCAAACCATAAAGGTTTGATAGATAAGACTTATATCGTTCTTCATGTTTTTTTAATGCCTACAAAATAAAATAAAGATAAAACAAAGTATTACTATCCCTTTAAACGATGGCACCTAGTGGCCAGTTTTATAGATTATTTTCTACTTAAAGTATGCAAAGTTTTACATAATAAAATGTTACTATCCCTAAGTTACATAAGCTCCGTCTGACCAACAGCATAGTGACAATCCCAGATACAGCAACTGTGTAAAGGAATAGTAACGTTTTATTTTCACTTTACATATTTTGGAAGTGGCTAATATTTAATGTCAATTTGTCAGTGACAACCTTGGATCTGTTTCCGGAAAGCTTTCTGTCATGGACTATGAATGCAGGGATAATTATTCAATGTAAAGCATAAAGCATAGAGAGCACTCAGTGCGGGAGATGCACTAAGGGGTTGATAAAGTGGAGATATTCTCTCAGACTATGGAAACACAAATTGCTTATATGGCTTATTATTATGTTTTATTTTAGTTATTTTTTCTTAACTTATTTGTTTTAAATTGTTATGTCCCTGACATAACCTGACAAAACCCAGCAGTTAACCAATAAAGCAGGACAGTGATACAATGTAACATATTGCACTAAGGTGGGATAAGGTGGCGATGACTTCTCCAGTGATATCACTTCTCCACTTCCTGTTATTCTATGGAACCAATGCACTAATATCTCTCCATAGAATAACGGAATTAGAGAAGCGATATCACTGGAGAAGTCATCATCGCATTATCCCACCTTAGTTAGGGTGACCACATTTCCATTCTGCCATTCCAGGACATGTGGTCACCCTAGTCCAGCAGCTGAGGCTCCCGCCAGCGCTGACCATCTTTCTGAGGCGGACATAGTAAGAGTTCCCAGTGGGAACAGCCTCAGAAAGATGGTCAGCGCCGTCGGGAGCCTCAGCCGCGGGTCTCACTTGCAGCACCAGCATACCTGCTCCATCCCAGCTGTCTTGCACGTACCAGTCCAGCCAGCCAATGAAATGTATTTGCTATATGGTCCTCATTGGCTGGCTCAGCCAGCCAATGAGGACCATATAGCGAATACATTTCATTGGCTGGCTAGACTGGCGTGTGTTGCTCAATTCCAGGACTCTTTGTTTTCCCGGTGGGGGGTGACCCGGGACGTGGGACACAGACCCCCAATAAGGGACAGTCCTGGGCATTCCGGGACGTGTGGTCACCCTAACCTTAGTGCATCTCTACGAATATGTTACATTGTTTCACTGTCCGGTTTTGTTGGTTGACTAACCAGAAAACCCTCTTGGTTTTGTCAGGTTATGCCAGAGACATAACATTTTAAAGCTGAACTATCATCATACTTACATTGAGCCCCAAATTCTTAATATCATAGTGATATACATATAAATACTTGTATTTTGCAGCATAAGTCCAGCATTAGTGAAAAATAGAACTGGTTCAGCAGGCAGAGCGGGCCAACAGAGCAGACAGCTTGCAGAGCTATCAGACCCGATCACCTCCACGACTTGTGAATTGAACGCCTTTGTGCCTTAAGGTACAGGAAGGTAGGGTGACCACACTTCCATTCTGCCATTCCAGGACATGTGGTCACCCTAGTCCCGCGGCTGAAGCTCCCGCCGGCGCTGACCATCTTTCTGAGGCTGACATAGTAAGAGTTCTCAGTGGGAGGGAACTCTTACTCTGTGTCAGCCTCAGAAAGATGGTCAGCGCCGGCGGGAGCCTCAGCCGCGGGTCTCACTTGCAGCGCCAGCATACCTGCTCCATCCCAGCTGTCTCCAACTCACCAGTCCAGCCAGCCAATGAAATGTATTTGCTATATGGTCTTCATTGGCTGGCTCAGCCAGCCAATTAGGACCATATAGCAAATACATTTCATTGGCTGGCTGTAGTGTTGCATGTTGCTCCATTCCAGGACTCTTTGTTGTCCCAGTGGGGGGTGACCCGGGACACGGGACACAGACCCCATATAAGGGACAGTCCTGGGCATTCCGGGACGTGTGTTCACCCTACAGGAAGGGACTGACGGCACAGGCGCAGAGAGAGCCTACTGCAAGATCCCTGCAGATGCCTGCCTGCTGAAAAAGTTCTGTTTCTCACTAATGCCTAAATTATGCAGAAAAATACAAGTATGTATATGGATATTGCTAAGGTATTAAGGATTTAGGGCTCAATGTAAGTTTGATGATAGTTTCACTTTAAAAAAAATAAGTTGGGAAGAAAAAAAATAATAAAAATATAAGCAAATTGTATTTAAGTATTCTGAAAGAACATAATGAGAAAAGTCAGATTAAAGGGTGACTATCCCTTTAATGGAGGGAAAGGAAGTGCCCTGTCTTCTGTCTGTAGGGTTTACACAACTGTGCATTCCATTATTAGTTCCACAGAACAAGCAAAAGAAGTAAAATCTTGTGTTCCCACGATATTCAGTGCATGCGCCCTGCACGCCAGCTACTCCTCCCTGCGGCTAACTAACTTCAGTCTCCAGGATAAAATGAGCGAGGCTGGAGGGATCCCAAGAAAAGGCCCCTTCTCCGTTACATGTCATCATTTAACCCCTTCAGTGCCAGAGGGGTAACCAATGCATTTTTAGGCAGGTTTAGTTTGTTTTACAAAAAAATATACCTATATAACATTTACCGTAAAATATATTTTCTAATAATTAGCCTTATATATCGGTGGCACGGTCTGACATTTTATGCAAATTCCCTGCTCACTATGCTAATTAGTTGTATTAGGACAAATTTTAGCTCTCGCTTTTGCTATTAGAAATACCCCAGTGTGTGCGCTCTGCCTAGATTCATTCGTAGTGTGGTAATATTTGCCCAGCACAGAAACCAATTAACATAAAGGTTAATTTCTTAACATTGGAGGTGGGCGGCCCTAAAGGACAGCAGAACTTTTCTTTTTCTGTTACTGCAATGAATTCTGGGATGGCAGATCGGTGTGCAGCTGAACTGCTATCCCAGAATTCCATGACCTGCCAGGGCCGTCATTGGTCCTTAATATCTGGACCGGCGGCAAGGTCCTGGCACGTCACCAGTCGTTAAGAGGTTAAAAACATTTATAACATGAACAAAGGGCTAACACAACATATAGAGGGATTGCATTTCTCTTTAAAATGAACTAAACTTCTCTTAAAGGGGTAGTAATGTTTAAAATGATCTTTATTTAATATTGCAGACAATAAAAAAATAAGTAGAACTGTGAAAGTCTTATCCCTCAAACCTTTATGATTTGAGAGATATAACTCGCTAAAGTTCCTCCCTCCATGCTGCTTCAGCATCTATGGGGCAGCAGCAGATTCCTGTTATTTGACCAGCCAGAGACTCTTCAGTAGAGCCTAAATCACACTATTTAGACAGAAATACTTCATTGTAATGGTCTACAAAGTGTGCCTGGTTTGTAAGCACACATTGCAGACCATTCCAATAAAGTATTGATGTCTAAATAGCGAGATTTCAGCTCTGCTGAAGAGCCGCAGGATGATCACAGGACTGGAATCTCCTGCTGTCCACTAGATGGCAGACTTGTGTGAAACAGGCTGGAGGGGGGGTCTTTAGAGAGTTATAACTCTCTCAAACCATAAATGTTTGAGAGATAAGACTTTCACAGATCTGCTTCATACCTACATATGCTTGCAAACCAAGCACATGTAGAAGACCGTTTCAGTGAAATAATTCCTTGTCACTAACGCGATCACGGCTCTGCTGCAGAGCCGCATGATGAATGTCAGACCAGGTATCCCTGCAGTCAGAACAACGCTGACTTCAGGGAAGGGGGGAGGGAGGGGAGAACATTGCCTTCGGTTACCTGTCAAACCATAAAGGTCTGAGAGATGAACCTGGGGGCTATTAAATTATTTTACAGATATGTACAATATGGGGGATAGTAATAATAAAGTATTACTATCCCTTTAAGTACAACCATGCCATGTCATCCCTGTTGATCCAGAGGAAGACAAAAAAAAATCCCAATGAAGCCATTTCCATTGAAGCCCCCCAGGTGGGTAAAAATAAAATTAATTCTTGACTCCAAAAGGCAGCTGGATAGTTCCCTGGATCAACATCCTATCTGGTTTCAATCAACTGTCATAATTCGCAATATTGCTCTGAGCTAGAAATGTATCTATTACTTTTATGGAAGCAACTACGGTATCTGCAAACACAGCATGTAAGGGGCAAAGAATTCCATAATGTTACTGACCTTACTAAAAAAATATATATATCCCTTTCTTTGCATTGGACACTTCTGTGGCACTCAAAGTGTTAAAACTTTTTCAGTTTTTGTGTAGAAATACTTGACAGGGGAACATAGGAGATTTCTACAACTCCGTACCTTGTATATATGGTACTTCTGTAGGGTATGTCACTAGCACGGTGTTGAGCAGTTCTGGAGCAAATCATCTGTACTATAGGGGACAAATAAAAATGTCAATTGACTTAAACTGGGCTTTTAACTCCTTGGGGGTTATTCACTAAGTGGTGATAAAGAGGTGATAAAGTGGAGATGACTTCTCCAGTGATATCACTTCTCCAATTCATATGTTATTCTATGGAGCCTATTCACTAAGATCTCCAAAGCAGGAGAAATCTTAAAGGGATAGTAATGTTTCATAATAAAAGCAGCTCCAATTAATCATCATAGTATTTGGACTTTGGAGAGTGTTATTTCAATTCTGTCAGCGTTGTAGTTCAAGAGTAATTCAATGACAAAGTATCCCCCTCCCGCCCCTTTTACTGATGTAACACTGCTCAGCCAGATCAGAAGGGAGGTGCCCAGGTAGATCACAGAGAGGGACAATCTTCAATTAAGATAAGGGAAAAACCTGAAAAACTTGTCAAGGGGGGCAGGGCTTTCATTGTTCTCATAGGAAGAAGATTGTCCCCATCTGTTATCTGTCTGGTCTATGGACTGCATTCCACATCTGAGAAGAGATGGCTTACACTAGGTAAAAGGGGCGGGAGGGGAAACTTTGCTTGTGAATATCTCTCAAACCATAAAGGCTTGAGAGATAAGACATATCGTTCTTCATGTTTTTTTAATGCCTACAAAATAAAATAAAGATAAAACGAAGTATTACTATCACTTTAAGGAGAAGTGACATCACTGGGGAAGTTATCCCCGCTTCATCACCTCTTTATCACGCCTTAGTGTATCTCCCCCCTTGAATGCTAGTGATTTCCCCAACGTTTTGCTTCTCTCCTATTCAAGGTGTTAACCCTTTGAGTGCCAGAGGGGTACGCAATGCATTGTGTATCCCTCTGGCACTCAAAGGGTTAAATGCCCCAGTTGCTCAAAGAGGATTTTGAGAATGCGTTATTTGTCATTTAGGATGCAAATGTTTTATTTCAGTTCTTATTAAATAAGTGTTCTAGGCATTATAGATAAACTATTTATGCAGAGAAGTCAATCGCTGGACCGTCAGCTGTTTTGCACTGAAAGACTCATCATCCCCAACCAGCCAACAGCTTTGCAATGTATTGGAGACCTCTTAGCATTAAACGGGTTAAAAGTCCCTTTGACATCAATTACAATTTGGGGAATTTTCATTTATCCTCCAACGTGCACTGGGTTTACCCCAAAACTGCGCTTTTTTTAGTACTTGTGACCCTCTGAGTTTCCGGAGTTCTGACGATCCCCACACCACCATATAACTTCTTTGGCACAGTTGAAGCTGGAGGTCATTTCCTGTGGACCTGTCAGTGACGGCCATTTGTCATTGAGCTGTTTCTTTCTCTATGATCCTATTATGTCCCGAACAGAGACGCAGTCAACTACGGGTAATGCGGTTATGACAGGAAGGTTCTCCGTTTGTAATTTAATTAAAGAAATATTTATAATGAAAGCAGACCGATGTGATTAGTTTGGGGCTATGGATTGTCTGAAAGCTAGCTCACTGAGAGTTGTGTACCAACAAAATGGTATAATTCAGATACAAACCAACCGCTCCGTAGGAACGCAATCTTCCCATTGTTTTAAAAGTGGCTTGAACACTGGAGAGATTTCCATTGCATTTGAGACCTCACTAGCATTCCTGGTAACTCTCACAGTCTGAACCAGATACTCAGGGTTTTTACCCAAATCTCACAGTCACAGGGTGAAGGGACAAATTCTCAAGGTCACCCCTCCCAACATTTCACATGGCCAATGAGAGGCATTGGTGTTTGAGGGTGTTGCTAGCGGCATGACTTATGGATGGGGCATTACCGAAAATGTGTAAGTTATTTCATGATCAAATGCATCTCTTTGTATAACTGAATAAACGATTTAGAACAAGAACAAAGTATTTTAATTATACAGACTAATTTATATACACATACAGTGATGTTTATACAAACATTAATGTGTTTTTTATTTTTGTGGAGCAATGTGATACACTTATATACACACCACACAGTCTGATCTCCTACACACAGGGACACCAGGGTGATACACTTATACACACACCACACAATCTGATCTCCTAAACACAGGGACACCAGGGTGATACACTTATACACACCACACAGTCTGATCTCCTAAACACAGGGACACCAGGGTGATACACTTCTATACACACCACACAGTCTGATCTCCTGAACACAGGGACACCAGGGTGATACACTTCTATACACACCACACAATCTGATCTCCTAAACACAGGGACACCAGGATGATACACTTCTATACACACCACACAGTCTGATCTCCTACACACAGGGACACCAGGGTGATACACTTCTATACACACCACACAGTGTGATCTCCTAAACACAGGGACACCAGGGTGATACACTTATATACACACCACACAGTGTGATCTCCTAAACACAGGGACACCAGAATGATACACTTATACACACACCACACAGTCTGATCTCCTAAACACAGGGACACCAGAGTGATACACTTATAGACACACCACACAGTCTGATCTCCTAAACACAGGGACACCAGGGTGGGAAAGAGGGACAGAGGGATTTGGGTCTCAAAGAGGGACTGTCCTGAGTAAAGAGGGACACTTGAGAGGTATGGTCCACCAATATCTCCTATTGAGAGACACTTGGAAGGTATGGAGCCCTAATATCTCCTAAAGAGGGACACCTGAGAGGTATAGAGACCTATTATCTCCTAAAGAGGGCCACTTGGGAGGTATAAGAGGGACAGTTGGGAGGTATGGAGCGCTAATATCTCCTAAAGAGGGACACTTGGGAGGTATGGACCCCTAATATCTCCTAAAGAGGGACACTTGGGAGGTATGGACCCTAATATCTCCTAAAGAGGGACACTTGGGCGGTACGGACCCTTAATATCTCCTAAAGAGGGACACTTGGGAGGTAAGTGCCCCCAATATATCCTAAAGAGGGATACTTGGGAGGAATGGAACCCTAATATCTTCTAAAGAAGGACACTTGGGAGGTATGGAGTGCAATATAATATCTATCAATGAACTGTTTCTTTAGTCTCTACATTGGTGCCACTTGTTCTGGGAAGGCAGAGGGAGATGTCCTGCTTGCCCTGTGTGTGCTCATACAGTGATATCCTTAAAGGGGAACATTCACATAAAACAAACTTTTGTGCATGGGTTTTAATCAATAATAGTAATAAATGGAGCTTGCTGTAACGTTAGCCCACATAAATTCAACCACGAAGGGAAGCGTGAACGCGGTCCCTGGGGCAGCTGGGAGGCAGCTGGGAAGTCCAGTGGCATTGTGCGGCACATACCTGGCACTTCCCAGGCTGCCGCCAGGGGACCTGCGTTGCACAGCTTCCCTTCGTGTTGAATTTATGTGGGCTAACGTTACAGCAAGCTCCAAGTTATTCTAGTTTAATTGATTAAAACCCATGCACAAAAGTTTGTTTTATGTGAATGTTCCCCTTTAAATTGTTCCACATTAATGATTCCTTGGACTGATCGGGCCATGTCTTGATTAGAGAGAGTAGGAACATATTACCCCGAATCTCTATTATAGGAACTTTAAAGGGATAGTAATACTTAAAATGTAAAAAAAAACTATGTTGTAGGGTTTATCCCCCTGAGTAAAACAAGAGTACTCCCACTGCTGAAAGGTGTTTCATTCAAAAGTTATTAATTTTCAAAGTTAAATTTTTTTAGGTGCAATATCACAGTGGCCTGAAATTGTACAGTGGCGCTGTTGCTACACCATCCTATGGAGATTTATGGTCCCGGGACCAGAGCTGTCCATAGTATCGTGTAGCAACAGCGCCACTGTACAATTTCAGGCCACTGTGATATTGCACCTAAAAAATTCAACTTTGAAAATTAATAACTTTTGAATAAAACACCTTTCAGCAGTGAGAGTACTCTTGTTTTACTCAGGGGGATAAACCCTACAACATATTTTTTTACATTTTAATTTACAAGATCTCCGGGTCAATTTATTCCTACAGTTCCCAGGTACGCTCACTAGATTTCAACTGAAACAGGACATTGCTATTCGTTCCCTATGGGGAAGATGGTTTGATCTAGAATAGATTCATTTTGTTTTGGGCACATGACCCATAAATAAAACTGAAGCAATTCTGGGGCACCGTAGGAACATAGGATTATTTTCATAATAATGTCAGAGAAATCTCCAAAGCATTGTTAAACAATGCACTGGAAATCTCTCTTGCATTCAAGGAGTTAAAACCCCAATTTATATTTAAGGGAAGTTCAAGGAATACTTATTTTAGGTCCCAGGAAAGAAACTGAGCTTTTTTTTTTTTTTTTTTTTTTTCACAGATTCTGCATGAAGTACAGTGTATTTAAGAGTTACACCTTTGAGTGCCAGTGGACTGTGAAACACAGTCCTCTGGAATGTTATTGGTTAACCCTTTGAGTGCTAATGCGTTGCATACCTCTCTGGCACTCAAAGAGTTAAACAGATTGGGTTAAAAATATTGAGAGGAATAAAAATGTTCAGATGAACATCAGTTTATAACCATCCGTGTGCTCGTAACATAACCTTCCTTTTTGACTAATTAAGTCCTCACTTTCCGAAAAGTTATTTTTCCATTGAAAGGAAAAAAAAACACATTTTCTGTAGAAATTTCTGTGAACTGTGACCTGCTTTTATTATGAAAGTCAAACTGCATTAACACTTTTTTTTTTTATTCTGTTGCGAGATTGTAAACGTTTTTCATTTAAAGGGATAGTAATGTTTCACAAAAAAAAAAAAATTTCATACAATTTGGGCCGTGGAGAGTGTTATTTCAGTACTGTCAGAGTTGTAGTACAAGAGTAATTGAATGATAAAGTATCCCCCTCCCACCCCTTTTACTGATGTAACACTGCTCACCTCAGATGTAGAATCTGGTCTCTTGAATGGACAGATCACAGCAAGGGACAATCTTATTACTGTGATCATAAGGAAAACCCTGCCCCCTTGACAGGTATTTCAGGTTTTCCGTTATGATCACTGAAGATTGTCCCTCTCTGTGATCCATCCGGACAGTCTTGCTGCTCTGAGGTGAGCAGTGTTACATCAGTAAAAGGGGCGGGAGGGGGATACTTTATCATTCAATTATCAATGAATTACAACTCTGACAGTATTGAACTAACACTCTCCATGGCCCAAATACTATGAAGATTAATCAGAGCTGCCTTTTTTGTGAAACATTACTATCCCTTTCAAACATAGTAACATAGCTGATGATGTTAAAAAGAAAGACATCCGTCTATCAGTGTCAGCTTTTAGCTTATTATAGGTCATTTTATTTATCTAGAGGAAAAGCAATTTATGCTTAATCTGGGTAAAACATTCTGTGCGTTCCGCTTTTATTCTTACTATGTCTGAAGAAGAGACCTAACCGTCTCGAAAGCTCCCATCCTAGAGACGGTATCATGACTTCTTTATTGTACATTGCTGTGGAATAAGTTGGCGATATTTAACCCCTTAAGGACCCTTGACGGTCCTGGTATGTTATGGCTGGATTTGCTTTAACCCCTTAAGGACCGGGAAAATCTGAGGTCGTTTTCCCTTAAGGACTGGAGCAATTCTGACCTTTTTGACTATGTCTTTGTTCAACAGTGTTTTCCCTCTAAGTCTTTTATTCCACCCCCATAAATTATATACTGTTTTTTTAAGCATAAATAGGGCTTTCATTTGATACCCTATTTATATGGATAACCCACCATTTACTTTATTAAAATTAAAAAAAAATGTAAAAAAAACCCACAATTTTTGATTTTTCTCTTAGGATCAATTGGCCACAAAGGGTTACATTTTTATGGAGACTGCATGAAAAGTATGACCGGTCAGTCATACCTACAAAATGCGCAGTTTAAAGTGGCCACTGTCCCCCCTGGGTGAAAATCCCCATGTCCCTTTTTCCCACCCTATTTTGACACTGGCATTTGGTGGTGTATATAAGTGTATTACATGGCTCCACAACAATCACACTTGTAATATTGTTTAATTATATATATTTTTTTAAAATAAAAATGTTTTTATAAAAAAAAAAGTGTGTTTTTTTTTTGTTTTTTTTAAAAACACAAGTGTAAAATTGCACGGAGGCACGCTGCTATCATTTAAGCCATGACGGTCCTGGACCGTCATGGGTCGTTAAGGGTATAACAACCCATGACGGTGCAGGACCGTCATGGGTCCTTAAGGGGTTAAGGGGTTAAATACTGCATTACGATTATTGTTATTATTATTATTATAATTTTTTAGTTTCATCCTAAATATATATTCGGTCCACATTTGAGGCAGAAAGATCCTTGATGTTGTTTTGCAAGTGTTTGATCGTGAACATGTTTCTAATCCTCACTGTTTATTATCTGTAGTAAGTCACTGGTTATTTACTGCTCACTGTTGCCCCCTACAGTGGTTTGTTTGCCCACAGAATTGCTCTTCTTTCCTTTGTGCATAAGTCTCATCACGATTTTTAGCAAATTCATAGTAATGTGGGACCTTAAATGTAAGTTATTAATTAAGAAACTTACTGTTTTAGGCGGCGGGAGGTCAGGAAGGCTTTTCTGCGGTGGCGCTAAGTGTTGGCCTGCTATTCCGTTAGTGATCACGTCCTTGGCAGGATGGTCGAAGACTTCAGCTGAAAATGATAAATGATGCAGTACTTCAGTCTCACAGACAGGGGGCAAACTCTCCTGTTTTCATTGTATTCTAGGGATCACCTTTATTGATTGGGAAGGGGGAAACAGGCATTCTGATTAAATATATCTCCAAAGCATTGCTTCCTAAGGAGCTGGAGGTTTTTCTAGCACCTCCGAGGTTAAATGAACATTGAGGCTGGTGCGCTAAGAATAATGATAGCTTGGGGGAGATTCACTAAGAGGAGTTAAAGTGGAGATAACGTCTCCAGTGATATCACTTCTCCAGTTTCTATGTTATTCTATGGAGCCTATGCACCAAGATTTCTTCAGCTTTGGAGATCTTAGTGAATAGGCTCCATAGAATAACATAGGAATTGGAGAAGCAATATCACTGGAGAAGTCATCTCCATTTTATCACCTCTTTATCACAGCTTAGTGAATCGCCCCCCAGTTTGGGAGTAATCCAATTGCAACATAGGAAAAATTTTGAAGGAGCAGTAAACTTTTTTTTATGAAAACACATATTTTACAGAGCATTTCCTGCTGAATAAAACAAGGTCACTCCCATCGCTGTCAGATGTTTTATTCAAAATTTATAGCAGTTTAAATAATCAGGAAGTGAATTTACTGTGTTTACTTCCTGGTAGTTCTAACTGACAGGAAGTGAATTTACTGTGTTTACTTCCTGATAGTTCTGACAGGAAGTGACTCAGCAGTTTCCATCACATTCTATGGAGAACTGTATGTCTCTGACTTTCCTCTCCATTAGAATCTAACAGGAAATCTAATTAGAATTTGACCACTAGAGGGCACTGCTAATGTAAAAAAAACATGGGTTTAAACTGTAATAACTCTGTAAATTTTAATCTCTCGGCAGTGGGAGTACCCTTATTTTACTCAATAGGAAAATCCCTACAATATATATTTTTTCATAAAAAGTTTACTGCTCCTTTAAAAATTCCCAAATTCTCTTTCAGTGAGACTTTGACTCCTTAATTGCTACAAGCATAATGCATTATTGACCTTACCAGCATTATTCACGGGGTTAAAATAATCATGTACATCAAATGGGATTTTTATGTGCTCCCCTGTGCTGCAGTTGGTTTAACCCAGAATTGCCCCAATTCTTTTTATTCACAAAAGAGATTAGGCACCATTCCGGAGCACACCAATACCACCATAGGGAAAAAATACGAATTCACATTGATTTAACCCCTTAATTTAACCCCTTAATTTGTTCGAAAGACCCTTGACGGTCCTGGTACGTCACGTACTTTTTACTTACAGCGCTCTACCGGGAGCGCTGTAAGTAAAAATAGGGCATGAAATAGACCGCTCCAAGATCGGAGCAATCTGTTTCAAGCCCCATAGTGACGCGCCGATACACGTGACAGGTCACGTGTACCGGCTCGTCAAAGTGCCCCTATGCGGTCGTTATGGGATGGAAATGTCCCATAACGTCCGGTCCTTAAGGGGTTAAATTAGGTTTTTCCCCGAGTACTGAAAATTATAAACCTCATATGGTTCTGCAATTAAAGTTAATGTAGGAATTAATGTTGAAACTTTTCTTAATATTAGAATTTACAAACTGAGTACCTATTGTTAAAGGGATAGTAATGTTTCATAATAAAAGCAGCTCTTATTAATCATCATAGTATTTGGACTTTGGAGAGTGTTATTTCAATTCTGTCAGAGTTGTAGTTCAAGAGCAATTGAATGATAAAGTATCCGCCTCCCGCCCCTTTTACTGATGTCACACTGTTCAGCCAGAGCAGAAGGGAGGTGCCTAGGTAGACTGCAGAGAGGGACAATCTTCAGTTAAGATAAGGGAAAAACCTGAAAAACTTGTCAAGGGGGGCAGGGCTTTCATTGTTCTCATAGGAAGAAGATTGTCCCCTTCTGTTATCTGTCTGGTCTATGGACTGGATTCCACATCTGAGAAGAGATGGCTTACACTAGCTAAAAGGGGCGGGAGGGGAACTTTGCTTGTGAATTTCTCTCAAACCATAAATGTTTGAGAGATAAGACTTATATCATTCTTCATGTTTTTTAATGCCTACAAAATAAAATAAAGATAAAACGAAGTATTACTATCCCTTTAACACTCTCTAACAACAGCCTCATTTCTTACAGCGACATTTATACAAACCTTTTGTATTGAACCAAGACACTGATTCCAAATTCTGTCTCCACTCTATGTACGAGGAGATAATTTACTAGTTAGAGTGGGTGTTTTCTGGGCTACAAATCTTCAACCTGATCTAATTGTCTCCTGCAGCTGCAATTCTCAGGAAAACATGGGCAAATGTTTCTGTACAATACACTTAAAGGGGAATTTTCACATATTACTGTGTCCCCATGCATTCATCAAGCACATGGCGACTAACTTGGAAATCAAACTCTTACCTTTAAAGGGATAGTAATACTTAAAATGTAAAAAAATATATGTTGTAGGGTTTATCCCCCTGAGTAAAACAAGGGTACTCCCACTGCTGAGAGAAATTTTATTAAAAAATTATAACAGTTCAAACTTGAAATTTTTAAGTGCAATATCACAGTGCCCTAAAATCTGCAGTGGCACTGTTGCTACACCATCCTATGGAAAGCTCTGGTCTGTAGACCATAAATCTCCATAGTGTGGTATAGCAACAGCGCCACTGTAAATTTTCAGGCCACTGTGATATTGCACCTAAAAAATTCAAGTTTGAGCTGTTATAATGTTTTAATAAAATATCTCTCAGCAGTGTGAGTACCCTTGTTTTACCCAGGGGGATAAACCCCACAAAATATATTTTTTTACATTTTAAGTATTACTATCCCTTTAAAAAAATGGAACATTCGAAAGAAATCCTTCCCGTTTGGAGACTGGAACCCAGGCTACAGAGCAGACATCTTGTCTATGCACCTGCGCTGTCAGTTCCGGTCTCTTTTGAGCAGCACTGCAGTACACCATATAGTTACTGGAAGGGACTGATGGCGCAGGCACGCAGGCAGACCGCACTAACCTGCCGTCAGTCTCCAAACGGTAAGGATTTCTGTAGAATGTGCTATTTTTTAAAGGGAAGGCTTTGAGTTCCAAGCTAGTAGCCATGCGCTTAATGAATGCATAACGACTTAGTAATATCTGAAAGTTCCGCTTTAAAGCAAAGTTTTACCTCTAATATACTTTGTCTCATATGATTAAGCTAGTAAAATGGTATGTCGATTGGCTTTTTTTCTTTTCGGTACATACTTTAGTAGATATTCGCTCTAAAACGTAGATTTAATGTGTGCACTTCTGCATTCTGTGGTACAGGGGTAACATTGGCACATCGTGCAGGGCTTCCCAGTCCTCCAATTCTCCTCCCACCTCCCTAGGGTTGCAACCCAGGCGGTATTTTACCAGCAGGCCGGCAAATAATTGGCTTCTGTCCAATGTTAAGTCTACGGAGAGAATGCCATGGCCGATATTTTTTTTTAAGAAAAGGTGGCAACCCTACGCCTCCCTCCCAGCTCTCCCACGGACAGCGGGTTCACACTTCCCTTCGTATGGATGTGAATCACGTATATTGTAACAGCAATCTCCGTTTGTCATTATACCGAGCTTGCAAGCACCCGGATAATGACAAACGGAGCTTGCTGTTACAATATAAGTGCTGTGCATCACTATGAAGGGAAGCGTGAATGTGCTCCCAGACAAAGCTTGGAGGGAGGTGGGAGGAGAATTGAAGGTCTGGGAAGTCCTGCACCTCTTTGCAGACATTACCCTGCCCCGCAGAATGCGAAAGTGAGTGCATGAAGTCTACATTTTAGAGAAAATATCTACTAAAGTATGTACGCAGAAAAAAAATTAAAAAGCCAATACACATACCATTTTAGTAGCTTAATTATATGAGACAAAGTATATTAGAGGTGAAAATTCCGCTTTAATTTAGTTGAACTCCAAATTGTAATCAGTGTCTGTTTTTATTCCGTTCTATTGTCTAAGCCCTTTGTACAGCCAGTTACCATACACCCGTTCAAGCAATGTAATACTAAGATCCTGTGATTATACAGGATACGTTGAATCTCTGAAACAGTTCCTTTTCAAAAGTGTAAACTGTCCCATTGGAATACCTGGCTACAATGGAATTCCCCTCTGTTGGATTACAGTAAGGTTCACAGAAGATCTTCCCCACGTCTTTACCAGTCACAGTTAAAGGGATAGTAATGTTTTATAATAAAAGCAGCTCTAATTAATCATCATAGTATTGGGACTTTGGAGAGTGTTATTTCAGTTCTGTCAGAGTTGTAGTTCAAGAGTAATTCAATGATAAAGTATCCCCCTCCCGCCCCTTTTACTGATGTAACACTGTTCAGCCAGATCAGAAGGGAGGTGCCCAGGTAGACTGCAGAGAGGGACAATCTTCAATTAAGATAAGGGAAAAACCTGAAAAACTTGTCAAGGGGGGCAGGGCTTTCATTGTTCTCATAGGAAGAAGATTGTCCCCTTCTGTTATCTGTCTGGTCTATGGACTGCATTCCACATCTGAGAAGAGATGGCTTACACTAGGTAAAAGGGGCGGGAGGGGAAACTTTGCTTGTGAATATCTCTCTAACCATAAAGGTTTGAGAGATAAGACTTACATCGTTCTTCATGTTTTTTTAATGCCTACAAAATAAAATAAAGATAAAACGAAGTATTACTATCCCTTTCAGTCAAGGAAATAGTTTGTATTCAGTTATATATGTGCTGTGAAGGTCAGGCTACACTAGTTACTATTCAAATACCGTAAAATCTCAGGTATAATACGGACCGGTGTATAATACGCAGGTGCATATTATGCCTAAGATTTTAGGGGAAAACAAGAGTGCCTGTGTATAATACACACCCTTGTTTTCCCCCTTACTGAAATCTTTTTCAACCCTTTGAGTGCCTCAAAGGGTTAAGGCTGGTAGATGGCTTCCCTCCCTCCCCTGGCGATATCTGCTCTGAAAATAAGACTTACTAGCTTAACTGTAAGTCCCCACTGAGAAGAGCAGGCATACCGGTATGTAAAGCTTCAGTGCGGGCGGCATGCTTCCATCTGCCGCCCTCTTCCTTCAATGGGCTTTCAAGTCCTTCCGCCTGCAGCCAATGCCCTGTGAGGATCTCAAGGTCCTCACAGGGAAATTCCATAGGCGGAAGGACCTGAAAGCCCATTGAAAGAAGAGGGCGGCAGTAAAGACAAATACTGAAGGAGAAGGGGTTCTTCATCTCCAGAGATTTGAGAGTCCTCCCACCCAGCCATGAAAAGGATTGCTCACCCATTGATATCCATCTGGAGATAAAAAGTCCCATTAAAAATAAAAAAGTGATGAGTACAAGAATAACCAGAGCAAGTTAGAATAATTCCTTCAGGTGATTAAAGGGGATCTATCACCCCTATACATGTTTGTCTAAAATGTTAGTGTATATAGTGATTAGATTGAAAACTGTTTTCATTTTTTTTTAAAAATCATTATTTTGCCCAAATTAAACATCTAAGGATTGCCCCGCAGCTTCCTTCCAGACACAATGTGGTTACCAGCCCTGTACCGCCATCTGTCACTCTTCCTCTGCTCCTCCTCCTCTATTCAGCCTCCACCTATGACGGAGGATTTCTGCATGTAAGCTGGAGCGGTCTCTAGCCAATGAGACCATTCCAGCTTACATGCAGAAATCCTCCATCATTGGATGAGGCTGGATCAAGGGAGGGGAGCAGAGGAAGAGTGACAGATTGACAGGTCACAGCAAGGGACAATCTTGTTACTGTGATCATAAGGACAACCCAGCCCCCCTGACAGGTTTTTCAGGGTTTTCCTTATGATCACTGAAGATTGTCCCTCTCTGTGATCCATCCTGACAGTCTTGCTGCTCTGAGGTGAGCAGTGTTACATCAGTAAAAGGGGTGGGAGGGGGGATACTTTATCATTCAATTACTCTTGAAGTACAACTCTGACAGTATTGAAATAACACTCTCCACGGCCCAAATACTATGAAGATTAATTGGAGCTGATTTTATTATGAAACATTATTATTCCTTTAAAATACTCACTGACAGCCCAGAAGTATAATTCCTTACATGTATCTGTCATTCAGCTCCTTAAAGGGATAGTAACACTTAACATGGAAAATATATATATATTGTAGAGTTTGTCTTCCTGAGTAAAACAAGGGATTTCCCACTTCTTAGAGGTCTTTTATTAAAAAATTATTATAGCTCAAACTTGAATTATTTTAGATGCTGTATTACAGTGGTGCTGTTGCTACACCATCCTATGGAGATTTATGGTCAACTGACCAGAGCTGTCCATAGGATGGTGTAGCAACAACTACAATTTCAGGCCTTTGTGATTCTGCACCTCAAAAAGTTTGAGCTGCAATAACTTTTGAATAAAACACCTCTCATCAGTGGGACTTGCCTTGGTTTTACTCAGGGGGATAAACCCTACAATATATATAATTTTTTTACATATTAAGTGTTACTTTCCCTTTAAAAGGCTTCCGCGTGGTAGTCACAAACATTCTAGACAACCACATACCCAACCACCCACCAAAAGTGAACTTGGTATGGGTTTTAGCTAAACTGAGAATATGTTTTTAACACTTTGAGTGCACAGCATTGAGATGGATACCCCCTCTGGCACTCAAAGGGTTAATTGAATATTGCAAGTCCTCAATAGCCTTGCTGCGAGAGTTTACAGGATAGAGTATAGATTTACACATAAGATCAGTAGTCCTTTTGTTAATCATTGTATCCTCACTATGACAACTTTATTTGTTCAGCAACTGAAGAGAAAGAACAATACGGTGACCTTGATAAGAAATCAGAGGACTTTGCTCAATTTCTGCTACTCTTGCACTGGTCAAAGAATTAAAGGGATAGTAAACTTGTATTAAACTTGAGGTCTGAGTATTCTTTATGTTTTTTTTAACACATAACGCTTTATTTGAATACTTACAGTTTTGAAATTCAAGAGCTATTCTATCCGTAAGGATCCCCTTCCTGCCCCTTTCCTTGCATCACGCTGCCTCTCAGTCTGGTCCGGATGGAGAGCGGTGAGGGACAATCTTAAGTAAGCAAATGGAAAAGCCTTTCTTCCTTCGTCAAGGGGGGGGCAGGGTTTTCCTTATATTTACTGAGTGAAGATTGTCCCTTACTGCATCCCTCCGATCCCACGACCAGATTACAGATCTGATAGGAGGTGGCCAGAAGGGGTGGGAGGGGGATCCTTTCTGTTTGAATAGCTCTTGAACTACAAAACTGTAAGTATTCAACTATAGAGCTATGTGTTAAAAAAAAACATAGAGAAGACTCGGACCTCAGTTTTAATACAAGTATTACTATCCCTTTAAACTGAGCGTGGCCAACTAAAGAGAACACAGAATCTTCACTAACATCAGAAAAGTATTTTCTCAAAATCAGTTATTAACCTTTTGAGTGTCAGAGGGGTATGCAGAGCAATGTGCTGTGTACCCCTCTGGAACTCAAAGGGTTAACATCTATGATGGAATGATATGATTCCAACATTCCAGATGATGCTGGAATCATATCTGATTCCATCATAGATATGATGAAATCATATCTATCATATCTGATTCTGGACAATATGCCAATATTAATCCATGTGTTCGTGTCCTCTCGTCTAGATTACTGTAATGCACTTTACTTGGGCCTCCCAGAAAAAGAACTCCATTGCCTACAGACAGTACAAAATGCAGCAGCCAGTCTACTGACCAATCAAACTCGCTTATGTCATAAAACACTCTTTGCATTGGCTTCCAATTAAATGGCAAACATATTTTAAAATTGGCCTGGTGACCTTGAAAGCCTTAAAGGGATAGTAATACTTTGTTTTAACTTTATTTTATTTTGTAGGCATTAAAAAATATGAAGAATGATATAAATCTAATCTCTCAAACCTTTATGGTTTGAGAGATATTCACAAGCAAAGCTTCCCCCTCCCGCCCTTTTACCTAGTGTAAGACATCTCTTCTCAGATGTGGAATCCAGTCCATAGACCAAACAGATAACAGCAGGGGACAATCTTCTTCCTATGAGAACAATGAAAGCCCTGCCCCCCTTGACAAGTTTTTCAGGTTTTTCCCTTATCTTAATTGAAGATTGTCCCTCTCTGCAGTCTACCCGGGCACCTCCCTTCTGATCTGGCTGAACAGTGTTACATCAGTAAAAGGGGAGGGAGGGGGATACTTTATCATTCAATTACTCTTGTACTACAACTCTGACAGAATTGAAATAACACTCTCCAAAGTCCAAATACTATGATGATTAATTAGAGCTGCTTTTATTATGAAACATTACTATCCCTTTAAATAATCAGGGCCCACAGTACCTGAAAGAGCTCCTGACACCGTATATTCAATCCCGCTCACTACGGTCAACTGACAGATCCCTCCTGTCAGTACCCAGAATAAAAACAACCTCAGGTTCCCGGGCATTCAGCCACCCTCCCCAACATTCTGGAACTCTTTACCTCCTCAAAAAAGCTACAGACCCATCTCTTTTATCAGGCATTCATTCAATTCATCTGACCCTACAGAACTCTTAATTTTTATGTCTGTTTATATATTTGTGAAGAGCTTTGAGTCTCACAGGGAGAAAAACACTATAAAAATCACAAATTATTATTATATTATTATTTTGAAATGTCTCGTAGGTGAGAAATGTAATCCTTAGTGGGTATTCAGATATATTAATTACCATACCTTGGAAATATCTCTTCTGGGGACCGCTGGGGGATATAATTGATGCCAATCGAGGCACGAGTAGTGGGCAGGGCTTAGGAGGTGCATCATAAAAGTGGTCTGGAAGTGGGAGGAACTGGGTGGGGAAAGAGGAGAAGTGGGCGGAGTCCGGGCTCTGTCCCCGAGACCCGGTAATGCACTGCCAAAATTAGAGTTCCCAGATATTTTATTTACTTAGTAACGCCCCTGTATCAAACACCATGGAGGGAGATTCACTAAGGTGTGATAAATTGCTGATAAAGTGGAGGTAACTTCTCCAGTGATATCACTTCTCCAGTTCCTATGTTATTATATGGAGGCAGTGCACCAAGATCCCCAAAGTTGAAGAGATCTCAGTGAATTGCTCCGGAAGTGATATCACTGGAGACCTTGGGGGAGATTCACTAAACGGTGATAAAGAGGTGATGGAGTGGAGATGACGTTATGGGGGAGATTCACAAAGTGGTAATAGTGGAGATGACTTATCCGGTTTATCACGTCTCCAGTTCCTATGTTATTCTATTGAGCAATGGTTCTCAACCTTTTTTTGTTCGGGGCACCCCTAACACATAATCTAGAACATTCGGGGCACCCCTAACATATTTAATGTACTTCATCAAGGGCATAATGAAGGGTACAATACACAAATATACAGTTATTATTAGATCTTATAATCATAATAACAAAACTAAACATATTGTACATATTCATTTCTATAAATCTTTATT
Source organism: Rhinophrynus dorsalis (assembly GCA_037306005.1). NCBI lineage: Eukaryota > Metazoa > Chordata > Amphibia > Anura > Rhinophrynidae > Rhinophrynus > Rhinophrynus dorsalis. The sequence goes on along the minus strand of CM074724.1, from coordinate 16,495,497 downwards.
TAAAGGTCCATTTTATTTAGTCTTTATAGAAAATACGGGGCACCCTAAGTTGATGATCATGACACACCAAAGTGCCACGGCACCCTGGTTGAGAATCACTGCTATAGAGCCTATTCATTAAGAAGAAATCTTAGTGCATTGGATCTATAGAATAACATAGGAAATGGAGAAGTGATATCACTGGAGAAGTTATCTCCTCTTTATCACCACTTAGTGCATAACCCTCCTTGTATTTATGACTCCTGTAGCCTCTACGGTGTTAAACGTATATATTATTAAAAGGCAATGGGATGTTAATTGCCCTACATTATCTGTGCAGATACCTTTGTCCTGTTGTCTTTGTGCCTCTTTCCTGTCAGTCTCCACCACCTTGTTCATGTAGATATACTCCTCATCGCAGCCTTAAATGAAAAGGACATAACAAGGTTATCACACAATAGGAATAGGAACAGAATAAAGACACATCCCCTGGGGTGCAACAGACCCCCCAAACTTGGGTGCTGATTTAAAGAGACGACAAATAAAAATTCCCCATATTCACATTGATTTTAACTGCTTGACTACCATAGGTTTCCAACTCAAGGCTTGGTTTAATTGTCCCCTATAGGCAGATGGCTTCCTCCAGCATTGCTTCATTTCTGTGTATGAAATCAGCCCCATCCTATATAATAATTTGCTAGGATGTTTGTCAGAAGCCGTCATGCACAGTAGAGACTGTCTACGCAGCAGTCATGCACAGTAGAGACTGCCCGCTCTGCAGTCATATGCAGTACTGACTACCCGGGGCTCTCCGAATTCAGACCAGGCCACAGTGCCACCCAACAACCTCAGCTGGTGGCTGGATCCTCTCTGCTCATTGGCTGAGCTGCAGTCATGCACTGACTGCCCGAATGCGCCGCAGCTGATACGGAGAAGAGCACTCTGAATTCACACCGTAGTCCTCTCTGTTCTCTGAGGTTGCTGGGTGGCACTGTGGCCCGTGTACACGGGCTTTTCAACTAGTGGTAAATAATACTGAAATACTGGGCAGTATGGTGTGGATCTGTAGGAAGTGTATTTAACCTGATATCACCCGATGACGTATCAGAAGCGTCACAGCGATCCCTGCGTTAAGGACCAGTGGTGGCTCTGGCACATCTTGACATTTTTTTGTATCACAGGACGGTGATCACTGGCAGAGCCTAAAACTGACTGCTTGGAGATCGGAGCAGTCAGTTTCAGCCCCTCCAGCGGAGTGCCAGTAAGTATGATTGCTCACGTGTACCAGTTCTCCAAACACAGAAAAAAATAAATCAGCTTGGTCCTCCAGCGCACCCCACCCCTGGACCCTTCAGTCCTTCAGGGGTTAATAACATCCGCCACACTCCCATTTGCCATATTACTTCACCCCTATCTCCACCCATGACTGCCTGGCAAAGAAAGATTTACTATGAATATATCGCCGTGCTAATACCAAGTGTCAAAAGGGCAACTTCAAAATGCCGCCTGCGTCAAAATTGCAACTTTTACATCTGACAATTTAAAATGTCATGGTGGGTTGCCCTTGTTTTATATATGTTCCTGAGATACACACACACCCACGTTGCCTACGTGACATCCCTTAGGTCTTTAAAGGGATAGTATTGCTTGAAAATAATTTTATTTTATATTGTAGCCCTTAAAAAACATTAAAAATGATATAAGTCTTATAAGTATTATAAGTATTGGAAGATATTAGCAAGTAAAGTTTCCCTGAAGTGACATCACTGCTCCACCCTTCAGATTTGGAATCCGGTCCTGGGACCGGCCGCGGCTCTTCAGCAGTGCAGAGATCACGATCTTTAAAAATAATTTCTTCATTGGAATGGTCTACAAAGTGTGCTTGCAAGCCAGGCACACTTTGTAGACAGTTCCAGTGAAGTAGTTATTTTTAAAGATCGTGAAAGCTCTGCTTAAGAGCCACCCACTGATCTGTGGACTGGATTCCAAATCTGTCCACTAGATGGCAGACTTGGCTAAAACAGCCAGGAAACTTTACTTAACTTTACTTGCTAATATCTCCCAAACCATAAAGGTTTGTGAGATAAGACTTATCATTTTTAATGTTTTTGTAAGGGCTACAATATAAAATAAAATTTTTTTCAAGCAATACTATCCCTTTAAGAAAGGACAGAGCAGAGCTAACTCCTCTCTATGGTTCAACACTATCCATCTGTATTGTTCTGGCTAAAACAAATGCAGGGATTTTTTTACAGTAAGGGTGGTCAAGCTATGGAATTATTTGCCTCAGGATGTTGTGCTTGCAGATACTGTAAATGATTTCAACAAATCAATGGATGCCTATCTAGCACAGAACAATATTGAGAATTATGACCGTTGGCTTCACTGCAGATAGGATGTTGATCCGGGGAAATATCTGACTACCACGTGGAGTCAGGAAGGAATTTTTTTTACCCACTTGGGGCTTAAAGGGATAGTAATGTTTCATAATAAAAGCCGCTCTAATTAATCATCATAGTATTTGGACTTTGGAGAGTGTTATTTCAATTCTGTCAGAGTTGTAGTTCAAGAGTAATTCAATGACAAAGTATCCCCCTCCCGCCCCTTTTACTGATGTAACACTGCTCAGCCAGATCAGAAGGGAGGTGCCCAGGTAGACTGCAGAGAGGGACAATCTTCAATTAAGATAAGGGAAAAACCTGAAAAACTTGTCAAGGGGGGCAGGGCTTTCATTGTTCTCATAGGAAGAAGATTGTCCCCTGCTGTTATCTGTCTGGTCTATGGACTGCATTCCACATCTGAGAAGAGATGGCTTACACTAGGTAAAAGGGGCGGGAGGGGAAACTTTGCTTGTGAATATCTCTCTAACCATAAAGGTTTGAGAGTTAAGACTTATATCGTTCTTCATGTTTTTTTTTAATGCCTACAAAATAAAATAAAGATAAAATAAAGTATTACTGTCCCTTTAATTGGAAATGGCTTCATACTTCAGTGTTTTGTTGCCTTCCTATGGATGAACAGGGGTGATCTGGTATGGGCTGGACTTGATGGACAAATGTCTTTTTTCAGACTCACCAACTATGTTACAATGTAATGACAGAAAGAAGCTGTTGCATTCCTTCAACCAAAATTCCTGTAGCCCCTCCCCATCTAGGGTGACCACGGGTCCCGGAATGTCCGGGACTGTCCCTTATTTCAGGGCCATGTCCCGCGTCCCGGGTCATCTTCAACCGGGACAATGAAGTGTCCCGGAATGAAGCCAAGCCGCACTGGATGTCAGCCTGCAAGCGGTGTGTCACATCATGGATGCCACGAGGGAGCGCTTGGTAGCGCTCCCTCGCGGCGTCCATGATATGACACACCGCTTGCAGGCTGACATCCAGGGCGGCAATGCAGCTTACCCGATCTCCTGGAGGCAAGCGCTCTAGTAATACAGAGCGCTGGGAGATGACATCATCTCCCAGCGCTCTGCATTACTGAGCACAGCGCGCGGGAGCTTCAGCTCTGTGCCGGAGGAGGCACAGAGCACTTTCCACGCCGCTAGACCACCAGGGACTCAAGGTATGAAGGGGCAACTAGGGTGACCACGTCCCGGAATGGCAGAAGGGAAATGTGGTCACCCTATCCCCATCACATTGAGTGGGAATTATGGATACAAACTGAATACTAGTTACTTACTATTGTTTAATTGCATTATTAGACAGTTCATCAACACTAGCAAGGCAGAATGATAAAATGAAGCCATTGCCTTACTTACAAGAGCATTTACCAACCTCTGCTAGCACACAGGAGAGGGTGAAATGTAGTTGTTATAATGACAAGTGGGATTACAGAACACTTGGAGAGACTGTGTCAGACAATCCTTAGAGGGCTGTTCAGCTGTTTAGGGTATGCTGAGCCTGGAAACAAAGAATTTGACGGCTAATCTAGGGCTGGATTTTAATACAGGTGGTAATTCTATCACTGCCTTTATCTCCAGTTTTACCCATAGACTTCAATACAAAAATGTTTGTTAAAACAGGTGTTAACATTTATCACATGCAATAAAATCCAGACCCTAGTCTGTCCATTTTTCCTACTGAAAAAAACTCAAACCTTATTTAGTTCTTGGTCTTGTCTTATGTTGAGGAAGAATAGCCTTATGCCTATCCCACGGACGCTTAGGTTGGTGCAACATGGGGTGAATTTGGCACACATTGACTAAAAGTAAACTTAGATTAAGGGACTAACGAGACCATGACAGTGGCTATCCTATTGGTACTCTCAAATGGTGACAGTGAAAAGGGCAACAGCAAAATGTTGGTCGGGCAACATGGATGACATTTTGATCCCAGTCATTGCACTGTTTTGATATGGGCAACATTTTTAAGTTGCACTTTTGACATGGGAGACATTTTGATGTTGCCCTTTTGATGGTTGTCATTCCAATAGGATCCAGCACAAAAAAAAACCCTTAAAGGGATAGTAATGTTTCATAATAAAAGCAGCTCTAATTAATCATCATAGTATTTGGACCTTGGAGTGTGTTATTTCAATTCTGTCAGAGTTGTAGTAAAAGAGTAATTGAATGATAAAGTATCCCCCTCCCGCCCCTTTTACTGATGTAACACTGCTCAGCCAGATCAGAAGGGAGGTGCCCAGGTAGATTGCAGAGAGGGACAATCTTCAATTAAGATAAGAGAAAAAGCTGAAAAACTTGTCAAGGGGGGCAGGGCTTTCATTGTTCTCATAGGAAGAAGATTGGCCCCTTCTGTTATCTGTCTGGTCTATGGACTGGATTCCACATCTGAGAAGAGATGGCTTACACTAGGAAAAAGGGGCGGGAGGGGAAAATTTTATCATTCAATTACTCTTGAACCACAACTCTGACAGTAATGAAATAACACTCTCTATGGCTCAAATACTATGAAGATTAATTGGAGCTGCTGTTTTTGTGAAACATTATTATCCCTTCAACCTATAACATACAAGTACAAAAAGAGCTCTTAACCCATTGGCTACTAGAGAGGCCTCTCTAGCATTCAATACATTAACTAATAGCTAGTAAAGGGAAAGTGTAAACTAGTAAATAAACTGGGTAACATAAGTCAGGGGCACTAGGATTGTTCTAGTCACACCCACAGCTCAGAGTATGGGCATGGTCAGCACAGTTGATGCTCAGACCATCAAAACATTGCACTTTAGGCAGCTGCCTACTCTGGCTACTTGGAAATCCAGCCTCTTAGCACCAGTGCTTAGAGAAGCCCATATATTTACTCTGTGTGGATATGTAAATATTTAGATGGTTTCCCTGCATTGTTTTAACCCCTTAACGACCCTTGACGGTCATAGCACATCATGGGTTGTTATACTCTTAACGATCCATGACGTACTATGACCGTCATGGAATTCCGGGCTCCCCCCGTGGCTGCACGCCGTTCGGGGAGTCTGGAATCCGAATCGATAAAAAAAAAAAAAAAAAAAGCTCCGTAGTCCTTAAGTGACCACAACGCGCCTGCGCGGCTGGTCGTTAAGGGGTTAAGAATTGACCTGCATAGCAGCATACCTCCCAAGTGTCCCTCTTTAGGAGGGACAGTCCCTCTTTTAGACCCAAATCCCTCTATCCCTCTTTCCCACCCTGATGTCCCTCTTTTTAGGAGATCAGGCTGTGTAGTGTGTATATAAGTGTATCACATTGCTCTACAGCAATAAAACTCACATTAATGTTTGTATAAATATCACTATATGTGTTTCTAAATTAGTCTGTGTAAATAAAATACTTTGGTCTTGCTCTAAATCATTTATTAGGTTTCACAAGTATGTGTCAATAGGTCATGAAATAGCCTAAAAATTCTCGGTAGTGCCCCACCCACCAGCCACGCCCCCAGCAACACCCCCTAAAACACAAGTGTCCCTCTTTGGCAATTTGACATGTTGGGAGGTATGTAGCAGTTGCTTCCTGCTCGTTCCTCCAAACATATCGCTGTTACTAGGGTTGCCACCTTTTCTTCAAAAAAATGCCGGCCATGGCATTCCCTCCATAGACTTAACATTGGACAGAAGCCAATTTTTTACCGGCCTGCCGGTAAAATACCGGCTGGGTGGCAACCTTAGCTGTTACACGTGGTCCTGAGTAACACAATGCGATTTGGCTGAATGAGCAGGAAAGGACACTATGCAGGTTTATTATTTTGGTGATGCAGGGAGAGAACGCCTCCCTGCATCTTTATATTTAAATATCCACAAGGAACAGATACGAGGGTTTTATAAGAACTGGCACTGACCGGGAAGTAATGTGTCGGTGACCTCTCTAGCATTCAAATAAATGGGAATTTGAGACATTTTTATTTGTCACCTATGGGGCAGAAAACCAGTCTCATAGTCTGGGTACTATATTGTTTGTATGTAGTGTAAGTAAGCAGTGTTGGTTATTTAGTCTTTGAAATATAGTCGTGGGAAGGAATTTTGGCAATATAGTGTAAGCAATGTTAACCCCTTAAGGACAATCATGGGTAAACTTGTGTTAAAGGGATAGTATTACTTCAAAATTACTATCCCTCATATTGTAGCCCTTAATAAACTGAGTTAAATGACACCAGCGGCATCTCTCAGACCTTTATGGTGTAAGAGATAGCCGCTTTCAAAGTTTCCTCTCCCCTGATGTCAGCGTTCTGCTGCCAGCAGGAGAATCCAGTCTCTGAATCAAGAGGAAGCTCTTCAGCAGAGCCGATATCTCATTATGGAAGGAAAAATGATTCATTGAAACAGTCTTCTACGTGTGCTTGGTAACCAAGCACACGTAGAAGAGTGTTTCAATGAATTATTTTTCCTTCCATAACGAGATATCGGCTCTGTTTAAGAGCCTCTTCCTGTCCCGGGACCGGATTCTCCTGCTGGCAGCAGAACTCTGACAGCAGCGGAGAGGAAACTTTGAAAGCGGCTATCTCTTACACCATAAAGGTTTGAGAGATGCCGCTGGTGTCATTTAACTCAGTTTATTAAGGGCTACAATATGAGGGATAGTAATTTTGAAGTAATACTATCCCTTTAAGGACACATGATGTCAGGGAATTCAGGGGTCCATGAGCAGCTGAACGACACTCGGGGACCCCTGAATCCATTTCATGAAGAAAAAAAAAAAAGCTCATTGCTTCTTTACTGCCGGCTGCGAGGCTAGTCGTTAAGGGGTTAATATAGTAGTATTTTTAAATACTGTTAGTAATGTAGTGCTGGTAAGTAACATTAATCCTTTGAGTGCCAGAGGGTTACTCAGTGCATTGCAGAGCAATGCGTTGCGTACCCCTCTGGCACTCAAAGGGTTAACAGTGTGACGTAATGTTGCCGGTATAGTGTTGGTAAGCAATATAATCAAGTAGTGTTATTATATAATGTTGATAACGTATTGTTGGCTAGCAATGCTAATAGAGTTATTATATAATGTTAGTAATATACAGTTGGTAAGCAATGATAATAGAGTTATTATATAATGTTAGTAATATACAGCTGGTAAGCAATGTTAATGGAGTTATTATATAATGTTAGTACTATACAGTTGGTAAGCAATGTTAATAGAGTTATTATATAATGTTAGTAATATACAGCTGGTAAGCAATGTTAATGGAGTTATTATATAATGTTAGTAATATACAATTGGTAAGCAATGTTAATAGAGTTATTATATAATGTTAGTAATATACAATTGGTAAGCAATGTTAATAGAGTTATTATATAATGTTAGTAATATACAGTTGGTAAGCAATGTTAATAGAGTTATTATATAATGTTAGTAATATACAATTGATAAGCAATGTTAATAGAGTTATTATATAATGTTAGTAATATACAGTTGGTAAGCAATATTAATAGAGTTATAATATAATGTTAGTAATATACAGTTGGTAAGCAATGTTAATAGAGTTATTATATAATGTTAGTAATATACAGCTGGTAAGCAATGTTAATAGAGTTACTATATAATGTTAGTAATATACAGTTGGTAAGCAATATTAATAGAGTTATTATATAATGTTAGTAATATACAGTTGGTAAGCAATGCTAATAGAGTTATTATATAATGTTAGTACTATACAGTTGGTAAGCAATGTTAATAGAGTTATTATATAATGTTAGTACTATACAGTTGGTAAGCAATGTTAATTGAGTTATTATATAATGTTAGTAATATACAGTTGGTAAGCAATGTTAACCCCTAAAAGACCAGAGGTCCAGGGAAGTCACCTTCCCTTAAGGACTGATTTGATAGTTGCCAGCGGTACATGTGACCTGTGACGTGTACTGGCATGCCAATCATAGGACTTTGAGAGACCATGCCAGTCTTGGAGCAGTCAAATTCAGACCCCGTTTGTGTTTACAGAGCTCCCGCAGAAGCGATGTAAGCACAAAATACATGACGTGCCAGGACACGTCATTTGTCTTTAAGGGAAAAAAATGGTGACAGTTATGGCACGTCACCAGTTGTTAAGGGGTTAATAAAGTACTGTTGTTAACTAATGCTGGTAATGTACCATTGGTAAGCAATATTAATAGTGTTATTATATAATGCTGGTAATGTAGCGTTGTAAGCAATGGTATGAAAGTACTATTATTACCTAATGCTGGTAATGAACACTCAAAGGATTAACCCTTTGAGTGCCAGAGGGGTACACAACACATTGCAAAGCATTGCAAAGCAATGCGTTGCGTACCCCTCTGGCACTCAAAGGGTTAAGGCCATTTGGTCTATGCTGTTGACAACAAGATCACAAGACCTTGTGTTGAGCAGAGTCAGTGTTGTTGAAATTCTTGAGCAAAGCATCTGAACTGTGGGGGACAAAATAATATTTTCAAAATTCAGAATTATATAAATAGGGCTTTTAACCCCTAGAATGCAAGAGAGGTGTTTTACCCCACTTCACCATGTTACACAACTTTGAGCTGGGCATAGAGGGGAAGTGATGGCAGAATGGGAAAGGGCATAAAGGAGCAAAGATGGGCAACTGATTGGCAAAATAGGAGAATCAGAGGCACAAATGGTGGCAATGAGACGTGGGACAAAAGAAAGTACCAGAGAAAGAAATGGACACAGTGTTTGGGGGGATACAATAAGGCAGCGGTTCTCAACCTTCCTAGTGCTGTGACCCTTTGATAAAATTTCCCAAGTTGTGGCGACCCCTAACAGTAAAATTATTTTCGTTGCTCCTTCATCGCTGTAATTTTGCTGCTGTTATGAATCGAAATATAAATATCTGAGGGTTTTAGGCGACCCCTGGCAAATCGTCATTCGACCCCTGAAGGGATCCCGACCAACAGGTTGAGAACCACTGCAATAAAGGAAAAAGTTGCTTAATAATGACCACACTACCTTACACTACCTGATCTGAGAGTCCACACTTACTGGAGTGTAGGTAGAGAGGACAGGAAGGAAACATGTGTGATGTCCTCACCAGGTCACCTGACTCACAGCACAGGAGATCCTCCTATCAGGATCCAAACAACTGAGGCAGGAAGTGGAAAGGCAAGGGGAACTAAGCAGTGCTCAGCAGCTCTCAACTCACCTTTGAATAGACAGCTAAACAGTGAGTCCAGCCAGCACTGCAGCATATCAAATGCTTAAAGGGGATGTATTACCTAAAAAAAAATGCCCATAGATTTGGGTACTATAGTATTACTAGAGAAGCTGTTTTTTTTTTAATGTAGATGGTTTTGCTGAAATTTACTGTGCTGTGCACTTCCGCATAATGTGCACAGCACTGTTTGTCTTCTCCTCCCACCAACCTCCCAGCTGCCTCAGGGAGCGCGTCCACGTTTCCCTTCGGTGCACTTTGAATGTCTGCTATCGTTATAGCAAGCTCCGGTTAGCATTATACTGAGTTTGCAACCTCAGTCTAATGATATAATGCAACCTCAGTATAATGCTAATTGGAGCTTGATGTAACGATTGAAGCCATTCACACCACACTGAAGGGAAGTGTGAACGTGCTGCCTGGGGCAGCTGGGAGGGTGGTGGGAGGAGAAATAGGCAGTCAGATAGAGCTGTGCCGGTCAGCATAATGCAGTACGTTGATTCTTCGGCACAGCTCTATCTCACCTAAAAAATAGAATAGCTTCAAAAGTAATTACATAAAAAAACAGCTTCCCTAGTAATACTTTAGTAACCAAACCAATGGGCACATTTTTTAGGTGATACATCCCTTTTAACATGGCTGCCTGCTCTTTAACTGAAGTGAGGTCTGCTCTGGTGCCTGTGTCTCCCCTTTCATTACATGTATGCTACACTCCCCCATTTCCCACTGTCCCGCTTCACTCAAAGGGATAGTAATACTTTGTTTTATCTTTATTTTATTTTGTAGGCATTAAAAGAACATGAAAAACAGTGTAAGTCTTATCTCTCAAACCTTTATGGTTTGAGAGATATTCACAAGCAAAGTTTCCCCTCCCGTCCCTTTTACCTAGTGTAAGCCTCTTCCCCTCAGATGTGGAATGCAGTCCATAGACCAGACAGATAACAGCAGGGACAATCTTCTTCCTATGAGAACAATGAAATCCCTGCCCACCTTGACATGTTTTTCAGGTATTTCCCTTATCTTAATTGAAGATTGTCCCTCTCTGCAGTCTACCTGGGCACCTCCCTTCTGATCTGGCTGAACAGTGTTACATCAGTAAAAGGGGCGGGAGGGGGATACTTTGTCATTGAATTACTCTTGAACTACAACTCTGACATAATTGAAATAACACTCTCCAAGGTCCAAATACTATGATGATTAATTAGAGCTGCTTTTATTATGAAACATTACTATCCCTTTAATCTTTTCAAAAAGTGTCCTGCTCACTGTGCAGGCAGCTCTCCGTTCAGTGCTTCTATGCTTACATGGGGCGGGGGACTCTGTCATCTAACTGCAAGCTAATCAATCCAGCAGACTCCATGCAAGTATAGAAGCGCTCAGCAGGGAGCTGCTGGTGTAAATGTTCTACTAATAAACAGACAGCAGCATACTAGTACCTCTCTGTCTGCCACCTATCCACACCAGCGGAATTCTTCTGCTCCCCCTCTACTCTTCTCCCACATGATGGCTTGGCTGTGGGAGGTCCCAGCCCAGAAGCAGGTTGCATGACCAGCTTTTCACTCCACCATCATGCGCTCCCTCTCTCCTGCATCTCCTCCCCCTCTTGCCACCACCAGTGGACATCCACGCTTAGTTCCCAGTGATGTGTCCAGAAGTATAGGAGATGTACTTACTACTGTTAGTCTTTATATACACCTGTAGGATTTCCGCTAGGGTGGACTTCTTCAGGGTAGCAGCGCTGCTGAGGGTCTCCTTGTCCAAGATATTCAGGAAATCTTGTAGCTCTGAGAGCAGCCGATCCAGGGCTAAAAAAAAAAATGGAAACACACATTAGGACTAAACTAATTAACCCCTTAGTGACCGGCCGCGAGCGCACGTGGCCGGCACCTAACGACGGGTTTTTTTTTTTTTTTCCATTAAAGTGAATGACTTCCGTGACTTACCAGGTACGTCCTTTGTCACTAAGTGACAATTTTTCGTGACGTACCTGGTAAGTCACTTGTCGGGAAGGGGTTAAAGGGATAGTAATACTTCAAATGTAAAAAAAAATATGTTGTAGAGTTTATCCCCCTGAGTAAAACAAAGGTACTTCCACTGCTTAAAGGTGTTTCATTCAAAAGTTATTATTTTTCAAAGTTGAATTTTTTAGGTGCAATATCACAGTGGCCTGAAATTGTACACTGGCGCTGTTGCTACACGATCCTATGGACAGCTCTGGTCTCAGGACCATAAATCTCCATAGGATGGTGTAGCAACAGCGCTACTGTACAATTTCAGGCCACTGTGATATTGCACCTAAAAAATTCAACTTTGAAAATTAATAACTTTTGAATGAAACACCTCTCAGCAGTGGGAGTGCCCTTGTTTTACTCAGGGGGATAAACTCTACAACATATTTTTTTTTACATATTTTTTTTTACATTTTAAGTATTACTATCCCTTTAAGACAAAATTCCCAAACAGGATTAAAAACTCTGCTGAAAATATCTGTCCAAGTGCCAGTTTTCTGACATTTTATCCAAGGTTCTAAAATCCTTCCTTGTAGCACAATATTTTAAATTGTCTGTTCCCTTGTAAAAGCCGTTTCACTGAAGTTCTATGAGGCTGATTTAATATGAACTGGGTCAATTCTTGTTTAAAGGGACAGTAATACCTAAAATGTAAAAAAAAATATGTTGTAGGGTTTATCCCCCTGAGTAAAACAAGAGTACTCCCACTGCTGAGAGATATTTCATTCAAAAGTTATTCATTTTCAAAGTTGAATTTTTTAGGTGCAATATCACAGTGGCCTGAAATTGGAGAGTGGCGCTGTTGCTACACGATCCTATGGACAGCTCTGGTCTCAGGACCATAAATCTCCATAGGATGGTGTAGCAACAGCGCCACTCTACAATTTCAGGCCACTGTGATATTGCACCTAAAAAATTCAACTTTGAAAATTAATAACTTTTGAATGAAACACCTGGTCCGAGAATCTAAACCTGGTGACGTAGGTGTTTTCGTGTAGCCGGGGGGAGTTACAAGAGAGCGGATCGGCTCTGTTGCTGACATGCGCAATGCACTTTTCTTGGGGGAAGACGTCACCAGGTACTTTTTGCAATTACGGTTTATTCTTTAATAACACGTTTAAAAAAAAAAAATAAGTCCACACCGCGTTATAACGGATTATAACACTCTAATTGAAGCTACATCTTGTAGGGGTGTTAGTTCCGCATTAACCACTGGACTGGCCATGCGGCCTGCACTTAACCCCTTAAGGACCCTTGAACTACTCAAGGACCGATGACGGTCATGGTACGTCACGTACTTTTTACTTACAGCGCTCTACCGGGAGCGCTGTAAGAAAAATAGGGCCTGAAATAGACCGCTCCAAGATCGGAGTGATCTCTATCAGGCCGCATAGTGACGCGCCGATACACGTGACAGGTCACGTGTACCGGCGCGTCAAAGTGCCCCTATGCGGTCATTATGGGACGGAAATGTCCCGTGACCGCCGGTCCTTAAGGGGTTAAGGACCACGGATTATTATTATTATTTATTTATTTTACACAATCAGATTCAGGGCTCCCTGAACAGAAGCCCTGAAATCCATGATGTGCCAGGACCGTCACGGGTCCTTTAGGGAAGTTTTCCCATGACGGTCCTGGCCATAGCTGGGAACTCTCCGGGTTTGCCCGAGAGACTCCGGGGCAGAGTCTGATTTTCTGGGGTGTGAGCAGTTTCTTAAGAAACTCTGCCCATTGGTGCTCCTTCCCTGTCTGTTCCACCCACTCGCTGCCTTCTTCTCCTCCTTCCTCAGCCTATTTGCCTATATTTTTACAGGTTTCTGAAGCCCCGCCCCCAGTCAGGATTAAGACCCACCCCTTATTGACACAAATTGCATCATGTCTCTCCCTCAACAGCAACACAGAAGAAAAAGTTGCCAGGTATGGTCCTGGCACGTCATGAGTCCTTAACCCCTTAAGGATCGTCCGAGAGCACTCACGGCTGGAACTTAACCCTTTGAGTGCCAGAGTGGTACACAACACATTGCTTTGCAACGTGTTGCGTACCCCTCTGGCACTCAAAGGGTTAAGGACCACATAGTTTTTTTTTTTTTTTTGACGATTTGACGCAGGCCTCCCCGAATGGCTCGCATCTCCCAGAAATCTATGACAGTCTTGGCACATCCAACCTGTGATGTGCCAGGACCACCATAGGTCTTTAACCCATTAATGTCTACGGTCCTGGGAGGTAACATTCCCTAAAGGACCACTTTGATGTTTCCGATGTGCCGGTACACTTGCCCTGTGACATGTACCAGCACACCACTCTGGGGACTGAGGGAGACCTCTCCACTCTTGCAGCAGTCAATTTCACTCCCCATTTTTACTTACAGTGCTCCCGGTAAAATGTGCGTGACATGCTATGGCCATCACCGGTCGTTAAAGCAAAAATTGTCTGATGGTCATAGCACGGTATGCGGGCATTAAGGGGTTAATGGGTTAAATGTTAGCAAGGTCTCTAATGCTTTGCAAAGTCAATGGCCATTTTTATTTGTCCCCTATATCAGGGCTCAAAATTTCCACTCGCCACTAGCCAATGGTGAGTGAAAATTTAGCCTTGGCGAGTATAAATCCAGCCCTGGTGGGTATGTTATGGGTGGCAGTGGTGAGTAACTTTTCAGGTGTGGCTAGTAGCAAAGGACTTCAAATTATAAGCCTTGATCTAGGGTACAACTGATATGCTCCAGAATTGTTCCAGTTCTTAGTACATCTGCGTCGTTATCCTTTGGATAATAAAACAGATTTGTAATTCACCTCTTGCAGTATGCACTTCCATTACATGTGTCTGGCAGAGGAGTGTGTTAAAGCAAATGTGTTTATAAACAAAACCATTGGTTTCCAGTCCCGGCAGAGTAATAAGATATTTGGGATGGAAACTGAAGCTTGCCTTGGGTTTTTCTTAGCTCTGTAGACTTGCTCTGGGATGCTCTTAGTCATATCCCAATGGAGAAGAGATAATGGACTCCTTTGTGTTCTCTCTTGGTGCAGAAGAAACCTTTGTACACATTTTCCACAGCCATTTTCTAAAAGTTCAGAGCTTCTGAGCGGGAGTTGGTCCACGGCCTGTCAATAAGCGGTTTGTTCCCATCCTACACGCGGCTGCCAGAGGTCAACGACTTAATTGCAATGAAAAAATTCCCTTTTTCTGTCTGGGCCTTAACCCCTTGAATAATAAACAGACCTCCAATTGCTTTGCAATGCATTGGGAATCACTTTGGCATGAAGGGGTTAAAATAAACTTCTCACCAAGGTTGTTGCTAGGAGCCATTTAAGAGGCCTAAAGCCTCCAGGTCTCATTCTTAACCCTCTGAGTGCCAGAGAGGTATCCAATGCATTGCGCTGCAATGGCTACGTTGGATACGACTCTGGCACTCAAAACGTTAAATTGCCGGCTTGGGGGGACATGTAATGGTGTTGATCTCCCTACTAATGGTACAGCTGGGCTGTACAGTTAACTTATAATGCAATAGATCCTGGGTCTTTTAACTCTTTGAGTGTCAGGGAGGTATGCAAAGCATTGCTCTGGCACTCAGAGGGTTAAGAATCTTGTCGCTCCCCTGCCTGTCATCCTAAAACTAGTGTGACCACACGTCCCGGAATGGCCGGGACTGCCCCTTATTTGGGGTCTGTGCCCCGTGTCCCGGGTCACCCCGCACTGGGACAACATAGAGTCCCGGAACGGAGCAACACGCACCAGTCCAGCCAGCCAATGAAATGTATTTGCTATATGGTCCTCATTGGCTGGCTGATAAGACCATATAGCAAATACATTTCATTGGCTGGCTGGACTGGTGCATGCGAGACAGCTGGGGTGGAGCAGGTATGCTGGCGCTGCAAGTGAGACCCGCGGCTGAGGCTACTGCCGGCGCTGACCATCTTTCTGAGGTTGACACATAGTAAGAGTTCCCACTGGGAAAGATGGTCAGCGCCGGCAGGAGCCGCAGCCGTGTGTGTGAGAGCATGCATATGTGTGTGTAGTGTGTGTGAGAGCATGCATAAGTGTGTGTAGTGTGTGTGAGAGCATGCATACGTGTGTGTAGTCTGTGTGTAGTGTGTGTGAGAGCATGCATACATGTGTGTAGTCTGTGTGTAGTGTGTGTGAGAGCATGCATACATGTGTGTAGTCTGTGTGTAGTGTGTGTGAGAGCATGCATATGTGTGTGTAGTGTGTGTGAGAGCATGCATAAGTGTGTGTAGTCTGTGTGTAGTGTGTGTGAGAGCATGCATACGTGTGTGTAGTCTGTGTGTAGTGTGTGTGAGAGCATGCATATGTGTGTGTAGTGTGTGTGAGAGCATGCATACGTGTGTGTAGTCTGTGTGTAGTGTGTGTGAGAGCATGCATACGTGTGTGTAGTGTGTGTGAGAGCATGCATAAGTGTGTGTAGTCTGTGTGTAGTGTGTGTGAGAGCATGCATACGTGTGTGTAGTCTGTGTGTAGTGTGTGTGAGAGCATGCATACGTGTGTGTAGTCTGTGTGTAGTGTGTGTGAGAGCATGCATACATGTGTGTAGTCTGTGTGTAGTGTGTGTGAGAGCATGCATACATGTGTGTAGTCTGTGTGTAGTGTGTGTGAGAGCATGCATATGTGTGTGTAGTGTGTGTGTGAGAGCATGCATACGTGTGTGTAGTCTGTGTGTAGTGTGTGTGAGAGCATGCATACGTGTGTGTAGTGTGTGTGAGAGCATGCATACGTGTGTGTAGTCTGTGTGTAGTGTGTGTGAGAGCATGCATACGTGTGTGTAGTGTGTCTGAGAGCATGCATACGTGTGTGTAGTCTGTGTGTAGTGTGTGTGTGAGAGCATGCATACGTGTGTGTAGTGTGTGTGAGAGCATGCATACGTGTGTGTAGTCTGTGTGTAGTGTGTGAGAGCATGCATACGTGTGTGTAGTCTGTGTGTAGTGTGTGTGAGAGCATGCATATGTGTGTGTAGTGTGTGTGTAGTGTGTGTGAGAGCATGCATACGTGTGTGTAGTCTGTGTGTAGTGTGTGTTTTGAGTGCAGCATTTTGTACGTAGAGTTTTATGTATTGCTTTTAGCATTTTGCCCATAGCGTTTTGTGCATAGCATTCTGCATATAGCGTTTTGCTTATTCCTCTAGACTGTAAGCTCTCATGAGCAGGGCCCCCTGATCCTTCTGTTCTCCACATATGATTTGTACTATTTAATAACCCTGTATGTCTATCCCCTATTGTAAAGCGCTGCGGAATAAGATGGCGCTATATAAATAAAGATTATTATTATTATTATTATTATTATTGCCCAATCCTGTTAACCCCTTAAGGAACGGCTGACTTAAGGACAACAGGGCATTTTTTTGTTGAATCAGAGGTCTCTGAACGGCGTGGAGCCGTGAGGGGACCACTGAATTCCATGACCTATGCACATCATGGGTAGTTAATGCACGTTTTCCCCATGACATACATATATTTCCATAGTCCTTAAGGTGTTAAAATCTCTGCAGCCAGACTCACTATTGCAGCAGTCCAGAGGGCCCCTGAACTTCTCTGTGTGTCTAATTATACGGGAAACCCCGTACACTATTCACTACTAGCGTGCACGGTGTTGCCCATACGAATGGGCATGCCGTGCAGTTCGGGGACCCTCTAGACCGCTGCGGCTGTCAGGGCAATGGCACCCACAACTGTGAAAATCGCCGCTCCTGATTCCCTGGCTGCCGCTGATCTCTGCCCCCCCGCCATAGTATGCACTGAAATATATTGGAATAACTTAAAACCTAGCTTTCTAAATAAAAAAAGGCCAATACAACCTATAAGTAATTTCAACTTAAATTATATTGCATTTGATAAGTGTCATCACTGGTTTTGCCTTTGGGTGCCAGAGAAGTATCTGCGTTCGATACCGCTCTAGCATTCAAAGGGTTCACCCTTTAAATGTCAGAGTGGAATGCAACATATTGCAAGGCATTGCTAATCCCTCTGGCACAAAAACGATTAACGGATTCTCACTGAAGCCTCTGGAAAAATGAGACGCAATGCGGTGCATAACCCTCTGGCACTCAAAGGGTTAATCTCTTGATAAAGTTATTGACTGACAACTGCAAAGTAATCCAGGCATTTAAAAGCTGTTTTTAGGTGATTTAGTACTTAAAGGGATAGTAATACTTCATTTTATCTTTATTTTATTTTGTAGGCATTAAAAGAACATGAAGAACGATATAAGTCTTATCTCTCAAACCTTTATGGTTTGAGAGATATTCACAAGCAAAATTTCCCTCCCGCCCCCTTTACCTAGTGTAAGCCATCTCTTCTCAGATGTGGAATCCAGTCCATAGACCAGACAGGTAAAAGAAGGGGACAATCTTCTTCCTATGAGAACAATGACAGCCTTGCCCCCCTTGACAAGTTTTTCAGGTTTTTCCCTTATCTTAAGTGAAGATTGTCCCTCTCTGCAGTCTACCTGGGCACCTCCCTTCTGATCTGGCTGAGCAGTGTTACACCAGTAAAAGGGGCGGGAGGGGGATACTTTATCATTCAATTACTCTTGTAGTACAACTCTGACAGAATTGAAATAACACTCTCCAAAGTCCAAATACTATGATGATTAACTAGAGCTGCTTTTATTATGAAACATTACTATCCCTTTAAGGGATACAATTTAAAATAAAACAAGTGTTGGTATTCCTTCAATGTATACATCTAAAAATGAAAAGTTAAGACATTCTTCTTTTAAGCAATGGCAGGATCCATAGATCTCTTCCTGTTTGTAATTACAGTAGGATTTAAGAATGAAGCGCGGCATAATCCTTCTACATTTTAAGTGTCACATAAACCGCATCAAGTACCATTACCTCAAGCAAAATTCCTGTGTGATTCTCTCAGTGGAATCCATTTCTAGAATACTGAACTTGTCCTACAGAAGCAGCAGGACAATCATTTGTAATTATATTTATAGGAGAACTAACATGTTGTAATAATAAAGCTGCTACTTACATTACCAGGGCCTGAAAATCTTAATGGCCCCCATGAATTGCGACCTTATGCAGTTGATCAAGAGATAATATATTCAAGCAGTCCTAGATGCCATTGTTCATGGAAGCAGACATGACAGTTGCTGGTAATTTATTTTAAATTGAAGCAAATTGCACGAGCCTGTTTAATCTCTGGTCCTTAAAGTGATAGTAATGTTCACAATAAATGTAGCTCAATTAATATTCATGGTATTTGGGCCTTGGAGAGTGTTATTTCAATACGGTCAGAGTTGTAGTTCAAGAGCAATTGAATGATAAAGTATCCCCCTCCCACCCCTTTTACTGATGTAACACTGCTCACCTCAGAGCAGAAAGACTGTCTGGATGGATCGCAGAGAGGGACAATCTTCATTGAGCATAAGGAAAAATCTGTCAAGGGTGCAGTGCTTTCCTTATGGTCACAGTAAGAAGATTGTCCCTTGCTGTGATCTGTCTGGTCAACAGACCAGATTCCACATCTGAGGGGAGGAGGCTTACACCAGGTAAAAGGGGCAGGAGGGGGAAACTTTATCATTCAATTACTCTTGTACTACAACTCTGACAGTATTGAAATAACACTCTCCATGGCCCAAATACTATGAAGAGTAATTGGAACTGCTTTTTTTGTGAAACATTACTATCCCTTTAAAGGGTTAAGATCACGATGTGGATTGGGAAGAATTTGAGGTTCTGTTGTCCTGTCAGCAGCTGTCATTTTGGACCTCTAGGGACATGAAATCCAGGAACAATTCAGATGGGCCATTAAGATTTTTTGGCCATGGAACGATACGTACTGAATTACTAATGGAAGGAGTTAGTTCTCCTATTAATTATTACTTTAAAAGGACAGTAATATTTAATATGTAAATAAATAAAGATAAGGTTTATCCTCCTTAGTAAAACAAGGGTAACTCCCACTGCAGAGAGGTGTTTTATGCAAAAATGATTGCAGCTCAAACATGAAGTTTTTTTATGTGCAATATCTCAATGGCCTGAAAAGTTACAGTGGCGCTGTTACTACACCATCCTATGGACAGCTCTGATCAGTTGACCATAAACCTCCATAGGATGGTGTAGAAAGGAAGAAAGGAAGGATTTTCCTTTTGCTTACTGAATATTGACCCTCACCGCGCTCCGTTCGGACCAGACTGAGAGGCTGAGTGACACAGGAAAAGGGGTGGGAGGGGGATCTTTTCGGAATGAATAGCGCTTGAACTACAAAACTGTAAGTAATGAAATATAGCGCTACATGTTAAAAAAATAAATAAAGAAGACTCGGAGCTAAACTTTAATAGAAGTGTTACTATTCCTTTAAACCCTTGGATGTCAGAAAGGTAGTGTTTAGATTTCTCCAGCACTCAAGGGGTTAAAAAAAGTACGGCACTTCTAACACTGACAAAAATATCTTGGCGCTGACACACATAACCCCTTTTCGGTTACAATAATAAAGTCATTTGGCACTAA